>VMDO01041862.1:0-10914 GCA_007922755.1 Pedetes capensis
TAATACTTAACTTTAGTATTCTGTTTTCAACGCATACTTTCAATATGTGTGGTTTTGGTCTACAGTGGCTATCTTCTGCTGTGGATTCCTAGAGGATTGGGATGAGTCTGCTTAGTTTAAGATTTGATGAATTCTTAGCAACATTTGAAATGTTCATTTAATAAGCAAAAATGTCTTTGATGATGATTTAACACCATCTACTGGTCCTTGATCTGAATACATTGGTCTTTAAAATGTATCATGATTTTTAGCTGTGTAACTATAGCCTGTCTTCTTGTGATCTCAACCAACTTATTGTGATGGAGACAGTAACCAATAGACATCTTTCATCATATTAAGAACTTAGAATGTAGTAAGAAGATTGTATCAAGTCACATGTAAATAAATATAATGTAACAAGGCAAAATATACATGCCTTCATGGTGACAGTGACAACATGGTTTCTCAAAAGAAGGAGGAGTCTCATTTAGAAGGGAGTTAGGAAAAGACTTCATGAGGAAGTTTAGATGTGATATAATCAGATTTTTTTAGTGTAGATGGGATTCTCTACACAACAAATGGAAGTATGGAAGATGAATCAGAAGCAGATAAAAATTAAATCTGGGATATTAATAAAAAAGAAAAAATGAAAAAGAAAAAGAAACCCCTAATATCTGAAACCAGGCCTGGCCTTCATTGAGCAGACACAGTTACTCTGAAACTGTAATAAAATGAAAGCCACTTCAGCTGAATGTCATAGCACATGCCTATAATTCCAGTGAATTGGGAGGCTGAGGCAGGAGGATGGTGAGTTTGAGGCCAGAGGCAGTCTTGGCAGTTTAGTGAGACCTTGTATCAAAATAAAAAAAAAGGGGGGGTAAGGGTGCTGCTCAGTGGTAGAGTGCTTGCGTAGTATGTGCAAAGTCCTGGGGTCAAGCCTAAGTCCTGAAAAAAAAAAAAAAAGCTACTTCAGAATTTTATCCAAGCATAATATTGTCTAAAAGCAAGGTCAATCTGCCTCCTACTAATACTGAATACCCTCCTGTTTTTGCTAAAATAAGTGACAATTGATTCTTTACCAATTATTATAGCTTCATTCTTGCTCTAGCATGTCCTAAATATAGACAAGATATACTAAGATGTCCAATCATAAACTTGTCCCCATTTCTGGAAGCATACAATCCAAAGTGCATCTCTCTGTGTCTTAAGACCAACTAAAGCTCTAATTATATAATAGGTTCTTTTAACACCATTGTTGTTGTTGTTATTGTTAGGTGCCCTCAAGTCGTGCCTGACTCATCGCGACCCTCATAGGGTTTTCAATGGCAGATTGTTTTCAGGATTGCCTTGGGAGTGGGTTGCCACATCCTTCTCCCATTTTTTCAGTGCTGGGAATTGAACTCGGGATCTCAGAGACTGCAGTGCAGTGCTCTACCAACTGAGCTAAATTCCAGCCCCTTTTACACCCTATTACTAAGATAATCCAAGCTTCCCCATGGTGTATGTTCTTTCTCATTGCAACGAGTAATAAAGTTTGTTTGTTCAAGTACAGCTGTGTTCCTGTTTGTGTTTACCTAGAAGACACTGACATTGAAAGAGAACAGTGGCAGTACATGGAAGCACTGGTGAAGGCATGAAACAGTGGTACCAGATGGGGAAGATTGTGTAGCTTGAACTGCCAAAAGGGAAAATCAAGCACAATTGATTGTATTTGGAGTTTGAGAGAATGAGAAGGTCCAGGGAAAAGTCTATGTCTGGCGTGTGGGTTCCTGGGTGGATATTGATGCTTTTGTTTTTTGAGGCAAGTTCTCATCATGTAGCATAGGAGGGCCTGGAGCTCACAATCCTCCTGCCTCAGCATCCCAAGTGGTGGGATTACAGGCATATGCCACCACACCTGGCTTAGTAGTGCTAGTTGTAAGATTTGGAGAAAAAAAAAAGGAAACTTCCATGGCTTGTCCCTTAAAAGTTCATGTGCCAGAAGCTTGGTTTCCAATGTAATAGTATTAAGGTGGTAGAGCCTTTAATAGGTGGGATCAAGTGGGGGGTGATTAGGTCATTAGGTCATCATGCTCACAGGGGATTAATGCCTGTCTGAAGGGGTGGGCTGGACTTCATAGGAGTGGATTAGTTCCTGAAAAAGTAGGTTTATTATAAAGGAGCAATCCTTGCCCTTCTTGGTCTCTTGCTTCCTCCCTCACAATGTGACTTCCTCTTCTCTTAAGACATGGATGAGAAGAAAAGTGGAGGGTCAGTGTAGAGACTAGATATAGGTGTGAGGTTGACTAGTAAAGAAGGATAAGAATAACATTAGAAATTCTGTTTTGCTCACTGGTACATCACCACTGAGTCCATCAGTGCTACACACACACACACAAACCAATTATGTGTTGAATGAGTAAATTATAAGAAATAATTGGTAGAAAACTTTACAGAGGCTGTAGGAGGAGTTGGAATCAATGGTTAGGCTGTTAAGCACTGAAGTTGTATGTCTTTTTCTCCGTGGAATCTACAGTCCTTTCCCCAGAACTTCTTGACCTTTTCTGTTATCCCTTTGTGTGTGGTTTAGTGTAGTTCAAGACTTTGAATAATATTTTCACCATCAATTTCTCTTGGTAATAGTAAAAGCATCATTTGGAGAAAGTTTGTGAATTGACTTATTTCAAAATTTAGTAAAATTTAGTAACTGTCTTTAATGTTCTACTTGGGCAACATTTTCTATTTATGATGATGTCACAATTTATAATTTAGCTTAATGAAGAACTTTACAATGATCTGAATGGCCACTAATAGACTTGTTTGCCCCAGAATGTACTGATTTCTCCACCACTGGAGGGCTGTTCATACAGAGGTTAGCCAAATCCTTGTTTGAGATAAACTATTTGGAATCTAGGCATCATATGAGTTGTATTAGATAACTTATAAAGGCTTGTCATGAAGTCCTTTGTGCTTCTAAAGATTCTGCTACTGCTTAGCACCCATGTTATATGCAAGTGGGCTTATATTATGATAATTGATATAAGTGGTCTTTCCTAAGAGTGTAATGAAAGGGAGAGGGAAAGAGGGAAGGGGAGGAGGGAGGAGGAGGGGAGGGAAGGAGAGAGAGAATATGAGAATGAACTGCCAAACTTCATTTGCTTTCTACTGACAAGTTGGAATTCTGTCTCCATGTCAGTACGGAGAAGCCTCAGACTGATTAGGAATTGTCTTTTACAAAGAAAGAGTTACTGTGAGGAAACTGTATACTTTTTCAGTAGAGCATAAAACTGTGTCTAGTCGCTTGAAGCATCAGAAAGATTTATTGTTTCAGGAGCCTGCTTTGTTAATTCCACTGGATAGTTTTACCAATGCAAACTGACTGGCTTTCCAGAAAAGCCTGTTGTCTGCTAGCTACGAGGTGGGTAGTGATGAGAACAGTATGAGGCTGATGTGGCAGAAAAATAAAATGCACACATGGCTAAGGGAAGGTCGTGAGAAGGGCTGGACAGTGGAGCCCTTCCTTTGCTCAAATCTAGACCTACATCAAAACACAATCTTTTTCAAAAGCTGTAATTGGCCCCTGGATACCATACAGAGGAAGGACTTGATGGAAAATCAAAGGACTTGTGACAGGGCTTCATGAACCCTGTCCTTTCCTTAGCATAGCAGACCCTACAATGACTTAACTCCTAATACCATTTCCCCTCTAGTGTTCTGAGATTTTGTGAGTCATACTATAATACATAACCATGTATTTTAAGTGCTGTTTATTGAGTGTCCATACGCTGCCCTGACTTTATGAGCCACTTGCATACTGACTGTGAAAAACTGGTATCACCATTGCCATTTTACAGATGAATAAACTGATGTTCACATAAGTGGCTTGTGAAGGCCACATAGATATTAAGTAGATCTAGGATTTTAGTCATGGTTGTCTCTTCTACTACATTATTAGTTTGTGAATTGACTGATTGTGATCCCAGAGATTGTTTTTCCACTTATATCACAATATTTGTTTTTCTTCATTGATCAAATTGACTAGATAATTGTCTAATATGGCATGTTGTTGCTGTTAGGTGTCATTGAGTTGGGGTTGACTTATAGCCACCCTATGTACAACAGGACAAAACACTTACAGACACTGTGACATGCCTAATACTATGTCATAACTTCCCTGCTATTCATAGGGTTTTCAATGGCTGATTGTTTTGGTATTGTTTTAGGAGTGGACTTCCAGGTCCTTCTTCCATTTTTGCAGTGTCTGGGAGGTGCCATCAGGGTTTTTGATAGCTGATTATTTTGGGATTGTTTCAAGAGTGGGCTACCATAGTCTTCTCCCATTTTGGGGGTGCTGAGGACTGAAGATGGCATGTTGTTGTTGTTCTTAGGTGCCGTCAAGTCAGTATCCAACTCATAGCGACCCTCATAGGGTTTTCAATGGCTGTTTCAGGATTACCTTGGGAATGGGTTGCCAGGCCCTTCTCCCATTTTTGCGATGCTGGGAATTGAACTCAGGACCTCAGAGACTGCAGCACAGCACTCTTCCAACTGAGCTAAATCCCAGCCCTGAAGATGGCATAAACCCATTGAAATATGATACACACATATTAGTTGAATGATAGTTTCACAGTAAAGACAATTTAAAACTAACTACATCTTTTTCTGCCACTGGTTAAATTTTTAAAGTTGTGATGTTCTTGTTAGGTTCCATCCAGTCAGATCAGATTCTTAGCAACCCTCATAGGGTTTTCAGTGGCTGATTGTTTTGGAATTGCTTTGGGAGTGGATTGCCACATCCTTTTCCCATAAACTTGTGACAGGATGAATTAATATTACTGTTGGTTGGTTGTTGGTTGTCAGCTACTCTGTGGATGAGAAATCCTGAACTCAAACTGAACATTTTTCCTCTTTCTGTACCTCCCTCTACTCGAGGGACATTTTATGTGGTTGTGCAGATTGGGCACCAAGAAGCTCTAGACATCATAGTGTATGTGAATAGCATCTGCCCTCATCTCTGTTGTTGTTGTTAGGTGCGGTCGAGTCGGTATCTGACTCATAGCAACCCTCATAGGGTTTTCAATGGCTTACTGTTTCGGGATTACCTTGGGAGTGGATTGCCAGGTCCTTCTCCCATTTTTGTGGCACTGGGAGTTGAACTCGGGACCTCAGAAACTGCAGCACAACGCTCTACCAACTGAGCTAAATCCCAGCCTGCCCTCATCTCTACTCAACCTCTATTTCTGAACACATTTGTTTTGTTTAGGATGTGTGTGTCAGCACATTCATGTGTGCACACACACATGCATATAAGCAGAAAAAATAATCAGGTAGGGAAACTAATTAGGGGATAAGTGGCAGTTAAAATATTAATTAGCAATTTTATTTTCAATAATGTAGGAATGATTCTACCTGAATGTTTAAACTCTGACACTAAATCTACCTCAGAACTATAAACCAATGAAATGGCAAAACAAATTATGAATTCTTTTGGATATTCTGTTCCTGAAAACCCAGTCAGGTCAGCAGCTTGTTCTGGTGTTCACTGATATATTTTGAAATTTTAACTGTGCCAAAGAGAAGGAAGAATAAGAAAAAGCTAAGTAAAGTGTTCCCCTTGACGTAAATTACAAAAAGATTTCAATAATAAATGGCTTGTAGATATGATGATAGGACAGAATCTAGAAGATAATCAACTGTACATCTAACTAGTTGCCACCACTGGAACTTTTGCAGGGAAGTAATTGGATGCCTTACAATAATAATGCTGTTTGTCTAACTCAGAGAGGGCAATATAATAGTAAAGACCAAATGGAGTAAGGTAAATGCAGGGTAAATGGAATTATTGGAAATCTGAGATACCATGGATGAAGGAAATTATTCTATTTTTTTGATGAGACACATTTTCTTTGTGTTGGATATGAGTGTAAGTATACTGAAGCCTTCCATTTTGTATTTCTTCTTGTAAGAATCTGGGATTTAGCTCAGTTGGTAGAGCACTGCGCTGCAGTCTCTGAGGTCCCGAGTTCAATTCCCAGCACCCCAAAAATGGGAGAAGGACCTGGTAATCCACTCCCGAGGCAATCCTGAAACAGTCTGCCATTGAAAACCCTATGAGGGTTGCTATGAGTCGGATACCGGCTCGACGGCACCTAACAACAACAACATGTTAGGGATTCCACAAAAAATTCCACAAACACCCAGCCCATAGTCACCCTTATGAATTTCTTAGAGATGAAGATATATTTCAAAATTGAAAGAGAATTGAGGAAAAGGAATATTGCATTAGGATTTAAAATTATATTTAGATATAATTTTTGAAAATGCTATGCTTACATGTTTCGGACATGCAGTCAGGAGAGACCAATCCCTGGAGAAGGACATCATGTTTGGGAGAGTGGCAGGTCAACGCAAAAGAGGAAAACCCTCCACCAGATGGACTGACACAGTGTCTGCAACAATGAGCTTAAACATAAATAAGATCCTGTGCCTGGCACAGAATTGGGAAGTGTTTCAATCTGCTGTACATAGGGTTGGGGTGAGTCGGACTTGACTCAATGGTACCTAACAACAACAACAACAATAACAAAACTCAGCATATGAGGACAAGGCCATTCCTACCATTTGCAGAGCTGGGAGAAGAGCAAATGGAGGCCTATATAATACTTCATCTCAATATGTACAAGTTATAAATGAGGCTGACAGGCTATTAAGTGAAATCTGTTCTAGCCTTCCGCTTTGAGAAATACACCTTCATAACAATTTTGAAGGCCAAGATCCAATTTAGAATTTTTGGACTGCTAGGAACTATGTTAGAAGGTGAGGGTGGACTTCTCTTCTTGCCCCTATTAATCCTCACCTCAGAAGAGATCTCATGCAAGAGCATGTACATACCCCAAACCATGTACTCAAGTCCTCACCAAATGGCCGTGCCTTTGTGGCCCCTTATATCTAGGGGTGTACACACCTTGGTATGATCAGTTCTAGGAGGACAGACCTCAAGCAGATTCCTGAGCAGGCCAATTGGGAAGAAAACTCCTGGAGTCTTGAATGTCCAAACTGGTGTCTGAATGGGCTGGGATTGGCCTTTTAGCAGGCATATCCTTTTCGATTTGTGGCTTTTTCACTTCTCGGGAAAGGGCATAGCCAGAAGATGGCCAGTTCAGAATTGGTTGTGTAAACCAGGATGGTTTAATGGTCAAAATACTATGAAAAACATGCTAAATCTCTGCTACTAATCAACTCTAAGACACTAGGTCTTTCCCCATCTGGGCCATCTAAGCTGGTTTAAGAATAGTCTAGTTAAGTGGCATGAAACAAGAAAAGGGAACACAATTTCCAAAGACTCTGAAAGCTTGCTGCCCTTTCCCCTCCACCCACCCCATGGTCATATTTACCTGAGATCCAAGGGGCAAACTCATGGTGATATCTTAGACCAACATTTCTGCCTATATCTTTATTAATTCCATTTCTTCCTCTCACTTCCAGATAAGACCTCATGGGGGAGCTGCTATCTCACTATAAATAAGCATGTTCTGTTTCTAACAAGGACTGACCTTTACAGATCCGAATGAAGCATGATTTTTGCTACAGAGATAAAGGTTCTCAATTTTTATTTTCCTGCCAGTGTTTTTATTTCATTTCATTTCATTTTTTATTTTTTTGCGGGAGCCAGGAAAGACATTCTAGTAAGGTTTAGAGCTCCATTTTACCTCATCAAAATAGAATCTCAAAGTGAAAAAAATAAGATGTTCATTTTGGAAAGATTTTGCTTGTTGAACATTCAAATCAAGTTTGATTTTTAATTCCAAGTATTTTATTCCATCCACCAATGGGTTTCACATGTAATGTCTTCAGAAAAAGAGTATATATATATATATATATATATATATATATATATATATACATATGATCTGTTACTATAGCAGCATGTGATATATAATCTTAAAATATATATAGATAGGAAAATGAAAATGAATCTTGTGGGCTAAATTGCAAATTAATTTACAAACACAAGTCTTGTCAATTTCTTCTTTTTATAAGGTTCCAGTGGAAAGTAAATAGAAGGTAATTTGATGTACCTTATGGCTGGAAAAGCTGATTTATCTGGCATTCAATCAATTGGAAATGTCTATGAATCCACTCTGTGCTGCAGCTGCAAGACAATAGGGATTGATATTCCCATTGATGACCGAGAGGCATCAATGATCCTCTATGTCTCCTGAATCATTAAAAAGAAAGAGTTTTGCCTAGTAAAGTCTCAGTTCTAAGCAGATTTTTTAAAAAAATGATTATTCAGAACATTTGACGAGACTGCAGATTACCTAGTTTATGTTCCTCATTTTGCAATTGAAGAAACTGAAGTTCAGGTATGTAAGCAGACTTCCCAAAGATTACCTAGTTGTCTTTTTCTGGCTGTGCTCTATGGAGTAGTAATAGGTCCTGGACATAATTTCAGAGCTACCAATGAGACTGGGGTATTGATTGTTCTTGGCTGTTTCTCCTGTTTCAAGCAGTATACCTCTGCTTTTATCTGTGTGGTAGATATACTATTTGGGGAATATTAAACTAGTGTATTTCATTTCTAATCTCTGATTTCTAGTCACCCCAAAGCTTCTGAATCAAAAGCCATGCCGGGCCAACACAGATTATGGGGTTTCTTTCCTAATATGAAAAGATTGCTCCTTTTCCTTCATTAAGGCTTACCCATTAGCTATAGTGCCCTAGAGAAAGGAATTAGCTGTGACATAAAGGAAGTCCCTACCATGAAGGAAAAGGAAGGGAGAAAAAACACATCCTTTCTGTCTAAGTGGATTCTGGAAAGAGAAAGGAAGCTGGTGTAGAGGAAGTGGGCATGAGGCATGCCAGCACTGACTACACCCTCTATAAACTCAAGTCCTGGAGCAGGGAGGCTGTTATACAAGGGAAAGGTAAAGGCACACTTGTAATCCCAGTGACTTGGGAGGCAGAGGCAAGAGAATCACAGGCTCCAGGCTAGAGGCAGCCTGAATAATTTAGAGAAGCCCTGTCTTAAAATAAAAAATAAAAAGGGGATTGGCGTGTGACTCAGTAGTAGAGCACTTGCAAAACATGTGTGTGAGTCCCTGATTCAGCCCCAAGTACTGAAAAAAATAAATAAAAAAGGAAGAGCAAGAAGCAAAGAGTCTTTTCACCTCATTCCCTCTTTAGAGCCCCAGGGATAGTAGTTATAGCCCAGCAGCAATAGAGGAAGGTAGTTAGACAGATAAACTTGGCTTGCCTGCACATGGTATGTGGCAGATCCAGAAATTCCCAGGTGTACTACATGTTGGAATGTCAAAAGAAGCTTGGGGACAGGCTGAAAAGTGATCGAGTTTAGGGGCTTCAAGATTGTGAAAAAAGTAGAGGAGATCCAGGAGTGAGCATATAAATCCAAAGACCAAATGAAACAAGCTACATCTTTAGTAGTCACCAGTTCCAGGACCAGAGGAGTGCAACCACACTCTTGAAGAGACCAAAGGAGAACCAGAAGACCTCAGGGAGATCCATAGTCCCCCTTCTCTTCCTTTACTGGGGGATGAAGCAAGCCGCCATTCTCGATGATATGATCAAAGAAATGAGGAAGCAATATGAAAGGATGAACATTTACCTAAAAGAAAATTCCACCTAGAACAAACTTTCACAGTCTCATTTGGAGAGGGTTGGGAAAAGGCCCAGGGAATATAGGACCTGGATGTTTTTTCTTCCTTTGCTGTTTTTTGAATATGCTTCATGGTTAGGTCAATCAAGGCTATCCGGACAAATGAGCTGGTTTGATTAAGTGAAAAGGGCATTGGAAAGCTGGAGAGCTGAGCTGAAGTACTGGCTCTGTAGTTAAGTCCCTGTGACCCTGGACAAGTCACATTTTCTGGGCTTCAGATTGTATATATCTGTGGAATCAGGCTAAGGAGTCTCATGAAATCCCTCCTTGCACTTGCTTTCAGTGTTCTAGAAATTCCAACATCTCCTTTGGTAGAGGCTTAGATCCACTTTTAAATTCCTTCTCTGGCGGTTAAGAATAAAAATCCCAGAGACAGAATCAGTCTCATAAGTTGGTATGTCTTGTTGGGGTCACTATAGTTCCAGGTCTATTTCTTGGCCTTGTCAGTTCAGGACATAGAATGGGTCAATGAACACAGAGGGACTTGAGTTACACAGGCTGACTCAATCAAATTGACAGGAGACTCATGGAGTTCTGTCTTTTCAGTCATTCTTGTTATTGGCATATGTTGTTGTTGTTGTTGTTAGGTGCCATCAAGTCAGTGTCCAACTCATAGCGACCCTCTGTACAACAGGGGAAACACTATTGTCAGTGCTTCTCTGCTGTTCATAGGGTTTTCAATGGAAGATTGATTTTTGGGAGTGGATTGCCAGGTCCTTCTCCCTCTTGGCATTTAGAGGAGGCTTAAAAGAAAACAAATATCTGCTGGGCGTATTGGTGCACACCTGTAATCCTAGCAACTAAGGAAACAGAGGGAGGACTATCACATATTTGAGGTCAGTGGAAGCCTGCATAATTTAGCAAAACCCTGAATCAAAATAAAAAGTGAAAAATGGGCTAGAGGGTGCAGCTCAGCAGTAGAGCCTTGAAAAAGCATGCATGAGGCCCTGGGTTCAGCCACCTAGTACCAAAAACAAACAAATAAACAAACACCCCTATTTTCTTAGCTTTCTCAGAGGCTTCCAGTGGCTCTAGTACCATGGGAGTTGGGGTGATAATGTTTCCCACTTAACTCCATAGAGGCACTCATGTCTAATAATTTGAAAAAGTTTGTTCAGGGTGCTCTTATTGTCTTATAATGTTCTGCCTATAAGAACCTAAGGAATGAGACTTATTTTACCTTAACATGTTTTCCAATTTCATCTATTTTGCTGAAAGTGATGGGATTCTAATCTTATTTTTGGCTGAATAATATTCCATTGCATGTACATAGCACATTA
>VMDO01041863.1:0-10913 GCA_007922755.1 Pedetes capensis
AAAAAAAAAAAAAAAAAAAAAAAAAAAAAAGGGGTCCTGGGGTGCAGCACGGCAATCCAGCACCTACCAGATAAGCAGGTGCAGAGTCCCAAATTCAAACCCCCATAGAAGGAAAGAAAAGAAAAAGAAAAAAAATTATAGTACTAATAAAATTAAGATAAAAATTTTTAAAAAGTAAAATACAAAGAAAAGAGAAAAAATAGAATAAAATATAAAATTCCAGACCTCACGCATAGACTCTCCCCTGTACATATAACAATTCTTGCAGTCAGGTGCAGTGAAGGATGCCTGGAATTCCTGTGACTTGCGGGATGGGGGCAGGAGGGTCTCAAGCCCAAAATCTGTGCAGCCCAAGAAGAGCCTATCTCAAAAAGCAAAAAATATATGGGCTGGGGCCACAGAGTGTCAGTCCAGCTTCCACAAAGGAAGCAGGCTCAAGACCCTGTTAACAGTAAAAACATATTATCCTGAGGATGGAGTCTGAACTATTACACCCAGTTCGACAAGGTGGATTGGATAATGCAGGGTGCAATGTTCCCAATAGAGCTCAGGGTGGCAGTATTTCCACACAATCCGCAGTAACCATCAGTCTCATTGGGTCCATATAGCCAAGCTCTTCATAACAATTGGGATTTAATTGGGGCCCTGAGTGCCCAAAGAGACTGTTCCACGAAACACTCCGCGACTACTGTACTGTTTGAGAGGCAGTGGAACCTGTGGGGTCTTCCCTGAAGTTCTCCCTGTCCCACCTAGATCGGGTGCCAATTCCCCAAATCAGAGATTTCCTCCCCACAGCCTTGTTGTGTGCTGCGGTCGCGCTTGGAACTTCTCCACCAGGGGCAAGCTGCGCCGCCAGTTTCCGCCGAAAAGGAGCTCCCCAGCCGCGCACGCGATTTAGCCGCCTCCACAAGCCCCAGATCTCTCCGCAGCACAGTGGGGTGATTTGGGCTCACCTCTGATGTGTCTGCGATCCGGATATATGTGTGCCCAAATTTCTATGGAGTTCGAGACCGTAGGCCTGACCCGCCGCAACAGAAGGGAGGGGAGCCGCGTCTCAGCTCTAGACGCGGATTGCTGGCACCGGCTTCCCGTTCCCTCCGAGGCCGCTATGTAGGGCGTCTGTGTGCTCCCTCACGGTGACTCACCTAGGAACTGCAGACTGTGTCCCGCAGGCGTGGTGAGAGTGTGCTGCCAAGGTTGCACTCCGTGTTGGGTCTGGGCCCGTGGCTGCGCGTGTGCGAAATCCCCTCCAAGTCTCTGGGATTCTATCCGCTCCCTGTGTGATGGCAAAATGGCGGCGGTCCCGCTGCTGGCCACTGTGTAGCTCCTCTGAAGCCTAATCCTTGATTTCAGTGTATGCCTAGTTTCATTCTCTATCTCTCAAACTAAATTATCTCTGTTTCTATTTATTTAATTTGACTTTTAAACCCCTAATCGAGGCTTCTTATTGCTCCGGAACAGAAGGTGTGTGTTATCTGTCCGCCATCTTGACTCTGCCCCCCAGTTATAGCTTTTTTATAGCTGTTTCTTATTAGGAAGTTGTTATGGACTGAATGTTTGGCTCTCCCCACCAAATTCATATGTTTAAGTCCTAATTCCTAATGTGATGGAATTGGGAGGTGAGGCCTTTAGAACGTATTATGTTTAAAGGAGGCTATGAAGGTGGAGTCCTTATGATGAGATTAGTGCCTTCAGATCTCTTTCTCACTTTCCCCCATTCCCTCAACCACCATGTGAAGATGTAATAAGAAGACAGATGAATAAACAGGAAAGAGGACTCTTACCAGAACCCCATTATGCTGGCACCCATATTTTTCCTCCCAGTTTTTATATATATTATATATATATAATATATATTCTCATATATATGTATATATATTATATATATATATATTATATATTATATATATAATATATATTCTCATATATATGTATATATATGTGTATATATATATATATGTATATATATATATGAGAATTATGCTTGCCAATATGTTAAAATACTTGGATCTGTCAGGCACCATTGTGCACACCTGTAATACCAGTTACTCAGGAGGCTGAGACAGGAGAATCACAGGTATGAGGCCAGAGGCCAGCCTATGCAACTTAGCAAGACTGTCTCAAAAATAAAAATATAAAAAGGGGGCTGGGATGTGGTTCAGTGGTGGAGAACTTGCCTAGCATGTAAGAGGCCCTGGTTTCAACCCACAGTACTGCAAAATAATAAAGAATATTTGCATCTATATTTATGAGGAATGTTGGTTTTCTTCTATTGTCTGATTTTGGTATCAGTGTAAGATTGGATGAACAGAATGCATTGGATACTGTTTCCTCTCATTTCCTGGAAGAGGTTGTGCAGAATTGTTTATTTTTAAACATTTGTTAGAATGATGTAGTAAACAGGTGAGGCCAAAGATTCAAGGGAGGGGTTTAAGTTAAAATTCTATTTCCTTAATAGCCACAGGGCTATTCAAATATCTATTTCATGTTGTGTGAGTAGTGGCAGATTGTACTATTTGAAGAATTGGTCCATTGTTCTAAATGGTTGATTTAAGGAGTATAAAGTTGTTTGCAGTATTCTTTTCTTTTTGTTGTCTGTAGCATCTGTAGTAATATTTCATTTTGATTCCGATACAAATAATCTATGTATTCTCGTATTCTTTGGCAGTCTTGCTAGAGGATTGTCAATTTTATTTTTGTCAAAGAATCTGCTTTTTATTTCATTGATTTTCTTTGTTTTTATGTTGTCAGTTTCACTGAATTTTACTCTTTATTAATACTATGTTTGGCTTTGTTTTATTTATTTTGATCTTTTTTAGTTTCTTGAGATGTGGATTGATTGAAACATTTATTTTTTAATATGGAACATATTTAATAAAAGGCACCAAGTATTTAAAATTTTCATTGTGATAGGTTAGAGATTTTGAAACTAAGGAAAAAATTATACATAACCAATTGATTTGATGTAGAGGGAATGTTTTCACTCTTTCCTCATTGAATATGATGCTGGCTTCAGGTTTGTGATATATGGTCTTCATGATGTTGAAATAAGTTCCTTCTATGTCCTACTTTTTCAGGACTTTTATCATAAGGGTATGTTGAGCTTTGTCAAAGGCCTTCTCAGCATCAATTGAGATGATCATGTAATTTCTGTCTACAAGTCTCTTGATATGTTGAGTAACATTAATTGATTTACGTATGTTGAACCTGCCTTGCATCTCTGGAATGAAGCCCCTCAGATTGTAGTGCATGACCTTTTTTATGCATCACTGAATACTGTTTGCAAGAATGTAATTAAGGATTTTGCATTAATGATCATCAGGGAAGTTGATCTACAGTTTTCTTTCTTTATAGTGACTTAGACATTTTCCAAAAAATCCATTTTGATTTATCTACACTAACTTTATGAAAAACAAACTCAAACACATTTATAGATCATAATATAGCAAAACATAAATGAAAGTGAAGAATCGGTTCACTTTTTTAATTTTAAATATAAAGTAGAGTTTCTTCAGAAAAAAATATTCACATAAAATTTAACTTACTGTTTATTCATCAAATATAGGAGTACCTGGCTTCATTAAACAAACTTCATTGGTGGAAAAAGAACACATCAGCCCACACACAATAATTATGAGAGATTTCAATACTTCACTTTCTTTCTGTTTTTCTTCTCTTTTCTTTCTTTCTTTTCTTTTTTTTTTTTTGCAGTACTAGGGGTTGAACCCAGGGCCTCGCGCCTGCATGCTTTGCAAGTGCTGGACCACTGAGCTGCGCCCCCAGTCCATTTTTTAACTTTTTGAGACAGGGTCTCGCTAAATTACACAGACTACGTCTGGTCTCGAACTTGCAATCCTCCTGCCTCCTCCTCCCAAGTTGCTGGGATTACAGGTGTGCGCCACCACGCCCGGCAATACTCCACTTTCTTCAAGAGACAAGTTGTCAAAGAAAAAAAAAATCAGCAGAGAAATGATGGACTTAAACAACTGGACCTAACAGATGCCTATAGAATATTCCATCCATCAGATTCAGAATACATCTTCTCAGCACTGCATGGAACTTTTTCTAAAACAGACTACATTTTAGTCCATAAAAATGGCCTCAAGAAATTAAAAAAAAAAAAACTGAAATCATCCCCTGTATCTTACCAAATCACAATGGAATGGAACTAGAACTCAAAAGCAGGAAAAATTACAGGAATGTTAAAAATACATAAAAACTAAATAATATGCTTCTGAATGACCAATTGGTGATATAAAAAAAAAAGACAGAGAGGAAATCAATCAAATGCAATCAAATGAGGATCCAAACACATCCTGCCAAAATTTAAAGGATACAGCAAAAGCAGTTCTAAGAGGTAAGTTCATAACCATGAGTGCCTTCAACAATAAACTAGGGAAGGCCCAATTAAATACCTTAATGACACTTCTTAAGGCACTAGATAGCCAATAGTAAATCAATGCCAAAAGGAACGCACAGAAATTACCAAGGTCCAGGGAGAAATTAGCAAAGCAAAAACTAAAAGAACAATACAAAGAATTAATGAAACCTAAAGCTGGTTCTTCGAGAAGGTCAACAAAATTGACATTCCTTTAGCCAGACTCACCAAAAGAAAAAGAGAAAAGGTCCTAATTTTAAAAACTGGAGATGACAAAGGGGACATAGCAATGGATATTTATGAAATCCAGAAGATCATCAGAGACTATCTTGAGAAATTTTACTTCCCAAAAATCAAAAATACAGAAGAAATGGATAAATTCCTTAATACATGTGAACTACCAAATTAAGCCCAGAGGACACAAACAAATTAAACAGACCCATTACATCCACCAAATTAGAGTGAGTGATAAAAATCTCCCCCCACCCTGAAAAAAAAGCCCAGGTCCTGATGGGTTCACAGCTGAAAGCTATCAAACCTTCAAAGAAGAATTAATACCTATTCTTCTCAAATTATTTAATAAAATAAAAAAGGAAGGTATATTCCCAAACTCATTCTATAAAGCCAATATCACCTTGATACAAAAACTGGATAAGAACTCCACAAAGAAAGAGAACTACATACCAACTTCCCTGATGAACATGGATGCAAGAATCCTCCATAAAATTCTGGCAAAACAAAATTAATGACACATAAAAGAAATCATACACCACGATCAGGTTTGCTTCATTCCACAAATGCAAGGGTGGTTCAACATACAAAAATCAACTAAGGTAATTCAATCTATCAAGAGACTTGCAAACAGAAGTCACATGATCATCTCAATTGATGCTGAGAAGGCCTTTGACAAAGTGCAATATCCTTTTATGATAAAAGTCCTGAAGAAGCTGGGCACAGTAGGAACTTAACTTCATAAAGGCCATTTATGACAAACTCACAACCAACATCATATTAAATGAGGAAAAATTGAAACTATTCCCTCTAAGATCAAGACAAGGATGTCCACTCTCTCATCTCTCATTCAATATTTTGGAGTCCTAGCCAGAGAAATCAGGCAAGAAAAAGAAATTAAAGGAATACAGGTAGGGAAAGAAGGGGTTAAATTATCCTAACTCTTAGATTAAATGATCTTCTACCTAAAGAACCCTAAAAATTACTGTAGAAAACTTTTTGAGAAGATACAATGCCTTCCAGGAGAGTGCTTAGGTGTCAAGAGGTATTCGGGAAAATAAAAGCAGAGGTCTACAAAATTCTCCTGGGAAGAAGCCACTGGGAGTGGCCATCACTCAGTGCCCCCAGCCTCACCGCTGCCACCCTTAGAATCAGTTGGGCTGTGTGGCCCTGCTGCCAGGTCTCAGGACCCAGGGACTATAGTATTAGCCAGGGGAGAATGTCACTGTCCCAGCCTCTGGCACCACTAGAACCTCAAGCTTGAGAGGGATTTATTGGGCTGTGGTGCATTAAAGATCCTGGAATACCAGGGACAGAGAGAAGCAGCCAGGGTGGTGCTGGTTGCAGGGGTAGAGCAGGAACTCAGCACAAGAGACCAAGGTTGGGAATCACAGGAAAGAGCAATGTCACCCACCATCACCCCACTGGTGCAGGAACATGTGGGGAGAACTCCTTTCCATGCCAGAGTTAAGGTATTGAGCCTGACACACTTGGGAAAAAACCTCACTATAATCTTTCAGGAGCCAATTCACAGACCAGACAGCAGCAGCTAATAGGGACAGTGGCCCATGAGTGAACTCTAGGCAACAGGTGCAGCAAGGAACAAAACTGGGGATCTGGCAGAGCCTGTCACAAAAGGGAAATACATACACTCATGCAGGCTGAGGAAGGAGTGGCAAGTGAGGATGCTACACTTGGGTATTTGGCAGTGGGGAGCCAGACAGTTCATGAGTCAGAGGGATCACAAGGGGTGGGACTGCTGTTCAATATCAGGAAGGAAGGCAGAATTCTTAAGGAACTGAGTGACACTCATATAGTCTGAATTAACCAGGGCAACTTGAGTGGTTTGGGATTGGTTTTTTTCTTTTTTTTTTCTGAGTGGGTTGAACAATTCTGGGCTTCTGTTTTTTAATATGCATTTCATTATCATCATCATCATCATCATCGTCGTCATCATCATCATCATTATTTCTGAGTGGGTTGAGCAATTCTGGGGTTCTGTTTTTTTAAGGTGCATTTGTCTATTTGTCAAAACCAAAATTAGATTTCTAACAACCTTGCATTGGCTACATCTTGCACTCAGGCCAATCAATGGGAAAGCCTCAACAGAAAAACACAGACATGAAAGGTCAGGTTGAATGAGAAGCCCCAATGGACCAAACCCCTTCCATGGATAATTTCAAAGTAGCTGAATTCTTAGAGATGTCAGAAAAAGAACGTAGAAGCCTGCTTATAAACATATTGAAAAACCTCAAGGATACCACAATGAAAACAATTGAAACACTGGATAAAAAAGTACCAAACTTGGAAGAAAATTTCAGCAAAGGTATTGAGATCTTGAGGAAGAATCAAAGAGAAATGCTAGAATTACAAAGCAAAGTCAATCAACTTAATATTATAGTAGAATTTTCACTATCCAGACTGGAAGAAGCCAAAACCAGGATATTTGATATTGAAAAAAAAATTGAGAATCTAATCTATTCAGATGCTAAGAAAGAAAGATGAGGCAGTATTGTCAATACTTTCAAGAGGTCTCCGATAAAATGAAGAGAAGCAACCTACAAATTCAGGGGATTCACAAAGGAGCTGAAAATAACACTAGGGGGTTAGGAAACCAATTCAAAGAAATAATAGCTGAAAATTTCCCAAAACCAAGGGAAGTAATAGATATCTATATAATTAATTGAAGCATCCAGAACTCCAAATAGAGCAGACCAGAACAGATTCTCTCCATGACACATAATATTTGGAATGCTAAATCTAGAAGCAAACAATCTATTCTACAAGCTGCAAGAGAGAAAGACCAATTCACTTACAAAGGCAAACCTATCAAAATAACAGCTGACTTCTCAACAACAACTTTAAAAGCAAGGAAAGCTTGGTCAGACATCATTCAAGTCCTGAAAAAAAAATAACTGTCAACCAAGATTATATTATCCAGTGAAGCTATCTTTTAAAATAGATGGAGAGCTCAAGATATTCCATGATATTGACATGTTTAAGTGATCCATGGCCAGCAAGTCAGCACTGCAGAAGAACCTTAAAGAAACACCACATATGAGAGTTCTAAGACAACACAAAAAGCAAGATCAAAGGAATGAATAATAGATATACAGGGAATGGATGAATACAACAGGCTAAATATGAATAAAAAATAGAAACAAACATAAAACTGACACAAAATTACGAGTTCCTCTCAATAATTACCCTAAATGCAAATGGTCTCAACATACCATTCAAGAGGCACTGACTGGCCAACTGGATTAAAAAACAAAAATCTTCAATATGTGGGATTCAAGAGACTCACCTCATCCACAAAGAACATAAAAGCCTGAAAATTAAAGACTGGAAAACAATACATCAACCATGTGGGAAAAAAAAAACAAAAAACAAACAAAAAGCTAAAAATACACACACACAAAATGGATAGGTTCCTTACCCTGTGTGTGAATTACAAAAATTTAGCCCAGAGGACACAAGCAAATTAAACAGTCCCATTACTTTAACTGAATTATAGACCGTAATAAAAACATCTCCCAAAAAAGAAAAGTCCAGATCCTGATGGTTTCACAGCTGAATTCTATCAAATATTCAAAGAAGAATTAATATTTATTCTCAAATTATTTCAGAAAATAGAAAAGGAAGGTATATTCCCAAACTCATTTTATGAAGCCAGTATCATCCTGATACGAAAACTGGATAAGAGCTCTACAAAGAAGGAGAACTATAGACTAATTTCTCTGATGAACATGGATGCAAAAATCCTCCATACAATTCTAGGAAACCAAAATTAACAACACATTAAAAAGATCACAAATCATGATCAAGTGGGTATCAGTCCATAGATGCAAGGTTGGTTCAACATATGAAAATCAATATAATTCAACATATCAAGACACTTGCAGACAGAAAACCACATGATCATCTCAGTTGATGCTGAGAAGGCCTTTGACAAAGTGCAACATCCTTTCATGATAAAAGTCCTGATTAATTTGGGCATAGGAGGAACTTATCTCAACATCTTAAAGGCCATTTATGACAAAATCACAGCCAAAGTCATATTAAATGGAGAAAATTGAAACCATTCCCTCTAAGGTCATGAAGAAGAAAAGGATGCCTACTCTTTCCTTTCCTATTCAATATTGTGATTGCAGTCCTAAACAGAGCAATCAGGTAAGAGAAAGAAATTAAAGGAATACAAGTAGGGAAAGAAGTCAAATTATCCTTATTCACAGATGACATGATCCTCTACCTAAAACACTCCAAAAAGTCTACTAGAAACCTCTTAGAGCTAATTAGCTCATTTAACAAAGTAGCAGCATACAAAATCAACACTCAAAAATTAGTAGACTTCCTTTATACCAATAGTGAGCAGGAAGAAAAGGAAATCAAGACAATGATCTCATTCACAATAGAACACCAAAAATTAAATGTATTGGAATCAATCTAACCAAAGACCCTAAAGAACTTTACAAGGCAAATTTTAAAACATTAAGGAAAGAAATTGCAGAAGATACTAGAAGATGGAAGGGCCATTCTTGCTCATGGATTGGGAGAATTAATATTCTGAAAGTGGTTATATTACCAATAGTAATCCCCATTAAAAATCCAGTGACAGACATTGCAGAAATAGAAAACCAATCCTAAAAGTCATAAGGAAGCACAAGAGACAACATATAGACAAAACAATCCAAAGAAACAAAAACAGTGCAGGAAATATCATGACATCTGACATCAAACTATACTAGAGGGCAATAGTGGCAAAAACAGCTTGGTACTGGCACAAAAATAGACTTAAAGATCAATGGCACGGAACTGAAGATATCAATATACACCCACACAACTACAGTGATCTGATTTTTGACAAAGGGGCTAAGGACATTCATTGGAAAAAAAGCCTCTTCAACAAAGGTGTCCATTTGCAGAAGATTGAAAATACATCCGTATTTCTCGATCTGTATGAGAGTCAACTCAAAATGGATAAGAGACCTCAATATAAAATCAGAAATCTTAAAACTAGTAGAAGAAAAGATAGAGAATACGCTCCAACACATAGGCATAGGCAAGTATTTCCTTAACAAGACTCCAATTACCCAGGAAACTGCCCCAAGTATTGACAAATAGGATTACATCAAACTAAAAAGCTTCTGTACAGCAAAGGAAACAATCAAAAAAGTTAAGTGAGAGCCCACAGAATGGGAGAAAATCTTTGCATCCAACACATCTGACAGAGGAATAATTTCTTGAATGTACAAAAACTTAAGAAATCAATTACTAAGACATCAAATAACCCAATAAATAAGTGGGCAATGGAACTGAATAGAGTGTTCTCAAAGGAAGGAGTATGAGTGGCCAATAAACACATGAAAAAATGCTCAATATCCCTAGCCATTGTTATTGTGTTGCTAGGTACAGTTGAGTTGGTGTCCGACTCATAGCGACCCTATGTACAACAGATGAAACACTATTGTCAGTGCTTCTCTGCTATTCATAGGGTTTTCAATGGCTGATTTTTGGGAGTGGGTTGCTTGGTCCTTCTCCCAAGCCTACAGCACCGGGTGTTCCCAGGCAGTCTCCCATCCAAGTACTAACCAGGTCCAACCCTGCTTAGCTTCTGCGACCTGGTGGGATTGGACACCACAGTGGTACAGCTGCAGGCATGCCTAGTCACTAGAGAAATCCAAATCAAAACAACACTGAGATTCCATCTCACTCCAATAAAAATTAACAAAGCAAATAACAACAAATGCTTGTGAGGATGTAGAGAAAACAGAACACTTTTACACTGCTGATGGGATTGTAAATTAGGTCATCTACTTTGGAAATCAACATGGATAGTCCTTAGAAAATTAAGACTAGAACTGGCATATGAGCCAGATATACCACTCTTGGGAATATACCCAAAGGAAAATAAGTCATTCCCGAGAGACATGTGTACTTCCATATTTAACACAGCCCTCTTCACACTCATAAGGGTATGGAAGCATCCAAGATGTCCATCAAAAGAGAAGTGGATTGAAAAATTGTAGTATACATCCACCATGGGATTATTACTCAGCAAGAAAGAATGAAATTATGTCATTTGCCGCAAAATGGATAGAACTGGAGAATATCATTTTAAGTGAATTAACTCAGTCTCATAAAGAGAAATACCATATGTTCTCACCCATATATGGGAGCTAAATCTAACTTTTAAAAAACTATATATAGGTAAAAATATATAAATGAACAATCATCTAAGAAGGGAAAATATAAGCAGATTAGAAAGAAGGGGGAGGGGATCAGTGGGTGGAAGCAGAGGTTG
>VMDO01041864.1:0-10913 GCA_007922755.1 Pedetes capensis
AAAAAAAAAAAAAAAAAAAAAGCACAAGTTATAAATACAGGAAAAAAGAGCAACCTACCAAACCTAACAACTACCCTGAAAATTTTCATACTAACACGATATAGTATATAGTACATAGATGTCAGTTCCATGTTTACTGTAATTTGATCAAAACATCTGGAAGAAAATAACTAAAACAGTTTGCATCTTTGTATATATTTATTACTTGATGTAGTAAAGCTTATTTTCATTAAAACACTGTACTCAAAGAAAAAAAAAAAAAGAACGGGGAGTTCAATGGGAGTTAAACCCAGGGCCACTTGCATTCTACGCAAGCACTCCACCATGGAGTCGCAACTCGAGCCCCTTTTTTGTTTTTATTTTTATTTTGAGATAGAGTCTCATTGAGTTGTACAGGCTACTTCTGGCCTCAATCTTGCAATCCTCTTGCCTCAGCCTCCCAAGTCACTGGGATTACAGGTGTGTACCATGGTGCCTACCCAATTTTGGCTGTTGTGTTCCTCCTATATGCACATCAGGCAAAAAAGTAGGTGTCAATAAATATGAAATGACTGGTACTCAACTCTCTTCCCGAAGAAATGTCATGTTTTGTAAACCAACCTCGGCTAGGGAGCAGCTTCTCAACATTACATTCACTAGATCTGCCAGGTCAGGGCTATGTCTGCTCCATGTATCAAATCATTCTGACTATAGTATAACTGAAAATGCCAGCCCCCCAACCCCAGTTTAAGCCAATAAACGTAAGGTAAGTCCATAAATGATAAGTGAGAGAAGAAAGGGTAAAGAGTAGAAGATCAAGTGGCAACATCTAAAATGGGAGAAATGTTCAGGCTACTTCCTCCAGTGAAGCAAGGTCACTATCATCTGCTCCCATAGGCTCAGAGAGAGAGCACACTGTAGGTGAGGGGCTCCGACACAGAGTATGAGCACAACCAGGCCCTTCCCTCCCTCTCTCCCTCCCTGCCCAGGCCTTCTGTGTTCCACTGAGTGCAGTGTTCTCACGGCCTCTGCACTTGCTGATCCTCTTGCCTGGACAATCCTCTCCTGCTCTAGTGTGGCTTCTCTGCCTTATCCTCAAATCTTAGCTTAGGTGACATCTCTTCAAAGTATATCTTCCGTGTATATTACTATCCTAAGAAGGATAGTAGGTGCAAGAAGGATAGTAGCACTAGGTGCAGTGATGCACGCCTGTAATCCCAGTGACTCAGGAGGCGGAGAAAGGAGGATGGCAAATCTGAGGCCAGAGGCCACTTGTGTGACTTAGTGAGACCCTGACTCGACAGGAAATAAGAAAAGGCGCTGGGGGTGCAGCTTAGTGGTAAAATGGTTCCAAAGTGCTGCAACATAATAACAACAACAAAACCAAGGTGTTCCTCTCACCCCAGCCCCACCCTCATTATTCTTATACATTTTTCCTACATTTACTGGGTGCCTTCCATGTACCAGAAGCCCTTATGCATGCTGGGGACACAGCAGTAAATGAAACAAAAACCCTTCAGAGGATTTAATCTTAATGAGGGACAGATAAACAAGACAGATAAGTACAACATCTAGTGTCTCAGATAGTGATAAATGCTTCGGAGGCAGAGAACAAGGTAGGACGTTAGGAAGCATGGAGCAGGGGGAAAGGAGGTTGAAATTTTACTAAGGTGACCAGAGAAGGCCTCCTTGAGGTGACAGGTGACATTATATGAGGGAAAGCCTGCCAGGCAAAAGAAATAAGTAGGGGGCTGGAGGTGTAGCTCAGGGATAAAGCACATGCTTAGCATGTGCAAGGCCGAGGGTTTGATCGCCAGCACTATAAAAAGAAAAACAGAAAGAAAAGCAAAAAGCAAGAACAAAAGAAAAGAAACAGCCTGAGAAAAGGTGTACCTGGCAGATCTGAGGTGAGTGGAGCTGAATGAGTGGGGGGGGGGGGGTAGGGTAGGTTATGAGGTCAGAGGAGAATAGAGGGAGGGGCCTGTGGTTAGGGTAAGGTCTCTGGCTTTTACTCTGGGTGAGCTGGGAGCCACTGGAGGGTTCTGAGCAGAGGAGTCCTAAGACTGGACCTATACTTTAAGAGGCTATGGCTGCTGTGCCTTTGTTTTCCTCATGCCTTATCAGTTCTAATCACAGCATTTGTTTTCTACTTCTACTTTGTCTCTTTGTCTCCAACAGAAAGTAATCCTATGGCAAAAACTATGCCTGGCTTGTTTACCTATTGGTGCAGCCCAGGGCCAGGCCCTAGCAGGTCTCAGTCAACACTGAATGAATGAATGCTGGACTTGTGAAGTCAGTTCTGAGTGTCGTGACACCCAAGAACTCAATACTTAAAGATTAAACAGAGAAGCCAGAAACAGGCTCAAAGGTCAGCTATGCTGAAACTGTCATTCCACCCTTAATAAGTTTACGATCCAAAAAACAACTGTTGTTGTTAGGTGCATCGAGTTTCAGCCTGAGGACAATGAAGAAACCACTGGTGGATTTTTGTTGTGGGTTGTTTTGGTTTTTGAGACAGGGTCTCGCTATGTAGCCCAGGCTACTAAAACTCATACTAATCCTCCTGCCTCAACCTCCCACAATTGGGACTACAGGTGTGTGCCACCATACCTGGCCACTGATGTATTTTCAAGAAGAACTTTTTTAAAGGATTCCCTAACTGCTCAGCTGGCATTTTCTCTCTGGAGTATCTGTTCCTCTCTGTATGAAGAGATAAAGAACAGAAAAGTCTCTTCTGGCTTGTGATAATATTAATGACCTACCTTAGGCAAAAAAATCTGTTCAGAAAAAGAAACATCTTCAAGGAATAGCTGCCCCTCAACCTTCAGCAACACACCAAGTGCAAAGCTCACACCTGCTTCCTGTCAGCACTTCAGGTTTTGGTGCCAGACATGCAAGTTTCGAGGGTGACTAGAAAAAGATGAAAGTCTAAGCCCAAACTTGTAGGACCAGCAGACTGAACTTGTTCTGAAATACTTTAAGGAAGTGAAACAAGAAGAGTGGGAGAAGTCCTGAGTACATAAAGGTCTGTTTGCAAAAGGAAGCAACACCCCACAAACCAGGGTTGCCAGCCTTCCTCAGACACAGGCCCCAGCAGGCTTCAGCTGGCTTAGGGTCAAGCCACCTACCACAGTAACAGGCTCAACATATCTACCACCTATAGAGAAGGGGAGGGGTGCGGGAAAGTGGCGGTGATCAGTAGTATTTCAGAGCCGAGGTAAAGGAGACCAGCCAAAGTAGATTGTCCAGGCCACACTACTGGGAAACTGCTGGGCTGGGGTCAGAGCCTGCTCTTTCCATTATACCTCTGAGTCCTTTAAGCCACACAGGGTGAAGCTTCCAGTTGACCCACATTCAACACATAAATTTCACACAAACTCCAAGGGATCTGATTCTTCACAAACTAGTGAAGCTGCCCCACATAACATTTTCTAAGCAGTCAGAGTGCCTGGTGCATTCAGCTCAGGATGCGGGAGCTCTGAGCTCTGCTCATGTGCCTGCCATCTGTGACAAGTCACTTTATCTCAAACCCTCCCCTGGAAGGGTGAGGATAAGGTGACAATATTAAGTTTCTTTGAATTCAATGGAACTAGTAGACTAAGTCATAGAATTAGGGGGAAAAGAAAGAAATAAAAGAAAATAAAAGAAAAGAAAGAAAGAAAGAAAGAAAGAAAGACAGACAGACAGACTACAATAACATTTATAATACAGCTTTCTTCAGATGCATGTGGAAACCTTAACAGGTTCATTAAGGCCTACAACACTCAGAAGTTGGTAGGAAAGCAGCAGGTGTTTTTCATGCTGATGTCAGGGAAACTGAGGCAGAACTGGAACAAGTGAATGCCTGCCAAAGAAAAAGGCTGAGACCCATAGAGTCTAGCCCTCCAGCCACCAAACCACCCCACCTTGTCCCAGGCTAGCTGTAGTCATCCCAAGCACAATGACATGGGCCTGCACATTTTCCAGCAAGGCACAGACCCTTCCCTTGGGTACATTTTTCCAGAACCAAGGACCAAAGGATAACCACTAGGGGTCATGTGGTTCTGTATTTACTTCAAAAGGAATGCAGCTCAACCATTTGTTCTGAATAGGAGCTTCATAAATTGCCTGTTTTGTGTCTCACAGTTCTTAATAGTCAGGAAAGGTAAATCACTCACAGAAAAGCCTCCTAAAGAAAGTGAATCAAACGCCTCTTAGGAAGATCAGACAAGCAACCATGAGGCTACATTTTGACACGGATCCAAATAAATACAGTGACAGCTAAAATTATTAAACCGCTGCCCCAACGCTGTTCCAGCTTCTCCTTTCTCTCTGCACTTTGCTAGTCCCTGAAAACCTAGGTTGAAACCCTTGTTCTGCCTCTTACTACCCGACTGACCTTATATGCGGGATTTAGCTTCTGTGCCTCAGTGTCCTAAAGTGGTAGGCAGCTACTTTAGCAGGGCTGCTGTGAGGTTGAAGTGTGGCACTGCAAGGGCTTAGCACAGTGCTTTGACCACAGCAGAGGCTGAAGAGCCAGAACTGGCATTCCCGTTAGTATTTCGTTAGCATTATTACAGGTGTCCCCATTCTGTCAACTTGTCCCTGAGGATCCACAGGACAGAGCAAGCCCTAATCTATCAAGGAGGAGGCGGCACAGGGCCATTTCTTGATTCCCCCACCCCCCTACTTTTGGAACCCTGGCAAAGAGATAAGGCCCCGAACAAGGAGGCCTCAGGATGGCCACAGAGGGAAGAGGGAAGGGAGAAACCAGACGCGGGAAAGGAGTTTCCCTCCACCCCTAAGTACAGGGGGTCTCTATACGGCCTGCAGACTTGGGGCGGCCGGGGTGCGGGCCGGCGGCCAAGTGGGCACAAATGAATGACCCCGTAGCCCTTCGGCCTCGCCAAGGTCCAGGACTCTGCTCGCTCCGCTCTACCGCGGCGTCCTCTCCGTGACCTCTGACCCTGCAAACTCTTCACCTCGGACCCCCGACTCCTCGCCCAACTCCATCCTCTACCTCACCGGGCTCCCTGTTTCCTCACCCGCAGGTCCAAACGGCTCCAGGCGCAACAGCTCACTTCGGTTCAGCAGCAAAATGTCCGCGGCCTCCTCCTCCCGCTCCCCCGTGCGTCCGTGCAGCGGGCCGATCTGAGCCCCGCGGCTGTCACCTGCCGGGCGGAAGTGAGATGCCCGCGCTCGGGCACTTCCGGTGGACGCACGGCCGGGGGGCGGGGTCAAGGGTACAACCCGGGCGGAGCTGGGGTCTGGGGGCGGGTCCAGGAGGGGCGGGGCCTACTGCTATTAACCTCAGTGCATCCGCAGATCGCTTAGGAGAACTGGCCAGCTGCCTGCTAAGCAGTTTAGCGTGATGGAGCCAAAAAGGTCCTAGAGACTTTGAAATCCGTCTCTTTCTGAGTTACAGGCGGGGAAACTGAGGCCCTAAGAGGGGAAGGGTTTTAATCAAGGTCATTCGCCTTGTGAACGAGTCAGTCAAAACTAGAGCTGTAAATCTGGTCAAACGCAAGACTGCGCTGATGTGCTAGTCTGAAGCCAGACTTTCACTGCAGCACTGTGAGAATTCAGTGTTCCAGGAAAAAACATCAGATCTTCCAAGGAACTTTTATCCAAGGGGAACTTCATAATGCGCTATTTCCCCTTTTGCCAGGACCTTAATTGCTGACGTTCCTGGCTCTGGTACTATTAATTTTCTCTTCCTTCTAGATAACCTCTGTTCATCCTCTTTAAGACATAATATCTACTATTTAAAGGTGTTTTATTGAACAAATAATATTTGTGTTATAGAGAAATGGAAATATACTAATAAGAAAAAAGGCAAAAAATGTCATGTACAATCTCATTGCTTCGATATAGTTACTTTTATTATTTTAGCAAATATCCTCCTACATGTAATATATCATCTGGTCCTACATGTAATATATCATCTGCATGCTTTGCAAGTGCTGGACCACCGAGCTTCCCCCAACCCTTTTTTTTTTTTTTTTACTTTTTCCGACAGTGTCCCGCTAAATTCCATAGACTGCCTCTGGTCTCAAACTTTCCATCCTCCTGCCTCCACCTCCTGAGCTGCTGGGATTACAGGCATGCACCACCGCGCCCGGCATTTGTTTGTTTTTGAGGCAGCGTCTTGCCATGTAGCCCAGGCTGCCTTGAACTCAAGATCCTCATACCTCAGCCTCTGAGTGCTGTGATTATAGGCTTAGGCCAGCATGCTCCGGCTCATTTGGTGTCTCTTCTCCTCCTCTTCCCCCGCCCCCCTCCTCCTCCTCCTCCTCCTCCTCCTCCTTCTCCTTCTCCTTCTTTTCCAGTATGGGGAATTGAAACCAGGGCCTCACTCATGCCACACAAGTGCTCAGCTACTGAACTGCTCCCTTAGCCCCCAGCTTTTAAACAGATCTTTCATTTTGAGATAGAGTCTCATTAAATTATGTAGCCTGCTTCTGTCCTCAGACTTGCAGTCCTCCCTCCTCTGCCTCATGAGTTGCTAAAATTGCAGGTGTGTGCCACTGTGCCCAGCTCTCAGCCCCATTTTTATTTTTAAATTAATTTTATTTAATTATTTTTTGTTTGTTTTCACAGTACTGGGAAATTGAACCGAGGGCCTTGCATGTGCTAGGCAAGTGACCTACCACTGAGATGCACCTCCAGCCCCTTTTTTATTTTATAGTTTGAAACAGGGTCTCATTAAGTGGTGCAAGATGCCTCTGGCCTCAAATTTGCAATCCTTCTGCCTCAGTCTCCTGAGTCATTGTGACCACAGATGTGTGGCACTGTACCCAGAAAAATTTTTTAAATTTTGAAATAACTAGACTTACAGCAAAATGCTAAAATAGCACAAAATAGAGACTCATGTACTCTTTATCCAGCTTTCCTAAATGGTAACATTCTGTGTATCTGTAGTATAACATTGTTGTGGTTAGGTGCCATCGAGTTGGTAGCCAACTCATAGTGACCCTGCGTACAACAGGCCAAACACTATTGTCAGTGCTTCTATGCTGTTCACAGGATTTTCAGTGGCAGATTGATTTTTGGGAGTGGGTTGCCGGGTCTGTCTCCCAAGCCTACAGTACCTGGTGTTCTCAGGCTGTCTCCCATCCAAGTACTAACCAGGCCCAACCCTGCTTAGCTTCTGAGATCTGACGGGATCAGATGCCACAGGGCTACGGCTGCAGGCAAGTATAACATTAACACCAGGAAATTGGTATTGGTAAAATATTATTATCTTTGCCACAGACCTTATTCCTTTTGTAGATTCTTTTTTGGCAAGGAAGAAATAGGGTTTTGTTCTTTTTGGTGGGGGCTTGTAATAACAAACTTATTTTCTCACAGCTCTCAAGGCTGAAAATCTAAGATCAAGGGCAGGCTGATTTCCTCTGAAGTTTGTAGACGGCCATCCTTTTGCTATGCATTCACATGATTTTTCCTCTGTGTACCTAGAATAACTTTATACTGTGTGACATGCTCCATGTGCTATGCATGGCTGTCTGGAGGAAACTTTTCTAATGAGAAATGTTGGCAAATTCCAGCAACCTCACTGGAAAACAAAATTCCATTGGGAATGTGACATGGAAAGAGAAGAATTAGCCAATAAGACCAACGAACCTAAAGGTACCAAGTTGGAAAGCTTATGCACAAGTGGCCAGTTAGTGGTAGAAGCAGAGCTTTAAAATTTCCAAGGAGCCTGGCGTTGCGGCACATGCCTGTAATCCCAGCAAGTTGGGAGCCTGAAGAGGAGGATCACAAGCTTGAGGGCAGAGACAGCCTGCGCAAACTTAGCAAGACTCTGTCTCAAAATAAAAGGTAAAAAAATGGGCTGGGGATGCAGCACAGTGGTAGAGCACTTGCTAGCATGCACAAGACCCTGGGTTAAATCCCTGAGTACTGCAAGAAAAAAAAGGTTCCAAGGAGACAGAAGTCACTGGGTCTGGCTTCTCAGGAAGGACTTCCAGAGGAAGGTGGCCTTTATGCTCTGACTTGCTGAATGAGAACAGAGTTGCATAGGCTGAGATGGCAGGAAAAGGCATTCCAGGGGAAGGACAATGCAGGGACAGAAAGGGTTACCAGGGAAGGCCTTTGCAAGGGAGCTGAGTATCTGAGTCCTTCATAAAGCTGGGGAAATCCTGAGTCCCCATTGTGCATCAGGCCCCAGGTGAAATGCTGGGCAGTCAGATGGGTGAGGCAAAAGCTCTGCCCTCTCTGAACCTCCAGATTGTCTGGGGAGAGTGACAGAGCAGCAGACACAGGTGTGGGTGGTGCTGTGATTGGGGATATGCTGGGAACTGGGGGAATCCAGAGCAGAAATCAAACTCCCTTGGGTTGGAGGGACCAGGGCAGTAATGGCCAAATTGGGGGCATTTAATTTGGAACTTCAGAGTATCACTGTATGTTTAGGGAGCCCCTGTGGTGGGCCAGGCAGCATACAGGTCTTATTTGCTCTTTGCACCAGCCCCTTGAAGTGGGGGCTCTTTTAGCTCCATTGCATCTGGGGATGAGGAGGTGAACTGCAACTCCACAAGCTTATGTCAACCAGCGTGCAAGTGGCCAACTAATGGCCTGGACCTAGAGCCCTAGCTCACATCAGTCCCACTTATTTACCCACAATACACTTGGCGCTTCAAACAAAGCCAGCCCCATCGGGGATACAACAGTGAATGAGGTGCCATACAATCTCTCCTTGAGGCTCACAGGTGATAATGGGAGAAACATAAATTAAAGGGCAATTGTAACTCTGAGTGATCATCAGGACCAGGGATGCACAGGAGACTGAGACACCAAATTCAGTCTTGGAACATCATGGAAGGCTTCCTAGAAGAAGTGACATCAAGCTTGAACCATGAAGGAAGAAGCTACAATACTATGAGTAGTTTAGATCATCTAGGCACCATTCGAGGCTCTTCTACCTACCAATTCATTGAATTCTCCCAATAATTCCTGGCTGTCCTCAAGTAGAGACGATTTCTCCTCTACTTCCCTGCAGACTTGGACCTTCTCTCTCACCAAATACCCTGGCAGGAGGGCTAAAATTATAATACTAATAACAGGAGTACAGCTCAATGCCAAAGGTCAGGTAATTACAGCTTGCAAAGGCAGGAGAAGTGAGAAAGGGGGGAGTGTAAGGGGACTTTCCCCTTAGGCCCGCCTCACCAAACCCAGCTGGTCACTGCCTGAGCAAGTCCCACTCACTGTCAAACACTGACAGCTGGGGTGGTGGTGTAGGTCAGTGATAGAGCACTTGCTTGACATGCAGGAGGCCCTGGATTCAATCCTCAGCACAGCAAAAACAAAACCAAACAAACAAAAACTCGCTGGCAGCTGCAGCTAAAAAGGCCACATCTGTGCAACCTCCCTGGCCCTCTGAGTCCCCAGGCCCAAAAGGAGCGCTCTGACCTGGGATGAGAGGTAGAGTAGAACTCATGATGGCCAGGTCTACATGGAGAGAGAAAACCAACATCCCCCAGAAAATACAACTTGCCTAAAAATAATATCACTTTCCAGTTGGAGAAAGCAGTTTTGAAACTTTTGTCTGAGCTCCACTCATTTTGCCCTATTGAACTGGGTGGTGTTAGATAAAGCTGTCCACTTCTTTGGACCTCAGTGTCTCCTCCTGAGAACTCTGACAGCACCACGGGCTAAGTATACTTGTATGCCCTTGACATTCATCATTTCATTTAACTCTTGCTGTTCCCAAGAGGTGAGTGCCATAATAACCCCATTTTACAGATGAGGACACCGAGGCTCTGAAAAGCTGAAGGAATTTCCCAACTTCACATAGCAACAGTGGGGCTGAGCTGGGAGGCAAGGCCAGGGCTGATGATGTTAGGGCCCAGGCTTTTCTCCTCCTTCCACCTGCCTCATGAAGTTTCTTTCAATCGAAGGAAGATGGAAAGTTCTTGCAGGGACATGGACCATGAGCTGCCACAGGACCTTCAGCAAGTCCTTTCTCCTTTCTGACACATACCTTCTTAGAGCATGTTCTCCTCATCCTCCCTCCACAATGGGTGCATAAGTATGCAGTCGACCCTCCACAACTGCAAGTCCTGCATGTTTGGATCCAACCTGCCATGGATCAAAAATATTTGGGCTGGGTGCCATGGCACACACCTGTAATCCCAGCAACTTGGGAGGCTGAGGCAGGAAGGCTGCAAGTTCGAGGCCAGAGGCAGCCTGCAAAACTTAGAGAGACCCTGTCTCAACAACAACAACAGCAGCAGCAGCAGCAGCACAACAACAACAACAACAACAACAATAATAATAATAGTAAAGGCTGGGGGGTGCAACTCAGTAGTAGAGTACTTGCCTAGCATGAACAAAGTCCTCAGTTCAATCCCCTAGTACTACCAGAACTTTTTGAAAAATGAATTGTGTCTGTGCCGGACATTTACAGATTTTGTTCTTTATCATTATTCCCTTAATACAGTATAACAACTATTTACACAGCATCTACATTGCGTTAGGGAGTATAAGTCATTTAGAGATGATTTAAAGTATGCAATAGGGTATGAGTAGGTTCTAAGCAAGTATCACACTATTTAATATCAGGGACTTGAGCATCAGCGGATTTTGGTACCAACAGGGGTCCTGGGACCAATCCCCAGTAGGTACTAAGGGATGACTATAAATTGGACAAATACAATGTTCTTTCTTGATGTGCCCACTAGAGGGCACACAGGTGCCATTAACTGCCACTCTCCTTTAAATGTAATGATTGCACAGGCTCTGCAATATGCCCTTCTGTGTGCCAAGTTTCTAGACTCTTCTTATGTTATTACGAATCTTTTCCTGCAGTGTCTTTGCTTGCTGCTTCTTGTTTTTATCCTCCAAATCTCTAAAAGTTTCCTCAGATGCTTTTGCCGCCGCCGCCGCTGCCGCCGCCGCCGCCGCCTCCTCCTCCACCGTCCCCCCCTCTCCTCCTCCTCCTCCTCCTCCTCCTCCTC
>VMDO01041865.1:0-10889 GCA_007922755.1 Pedetes capensis
ACTTAATTATTTATTTCTTCACATTACATTGTTTGAGCTATATTTGGAAAGCAAATCTGAATCAAAATTTATCACACAGACCTGAAAGCTAAAACCATAATATATCTATTAACAATATCAAAGGCCATAAAAGTGTTATATGAAAAACTAAGAGCTAAGGCATTTTCAACAATTGTGCTTTTAGGGCATGGAGGAGAACCAACGTAGGCTTTAGAGTCAAATCTGAGTTTGAGTCATAGCTCTGCAATCTCTGTAGGGGACACATAGTTTCTCTGAATGTCCCCTTTCCACATGATTCCCTTCACTGGAGTAATAACTACTCAGAATTATTGTAAGATTGAGAGATAGAAGTATCTGTAAAGTAGAGCTGGTCATTGTAGCACATACATTTAACTTCAGCACTCTGGAAGCTGAGGCAGCCTGATGTACGTAATGAGTTCCAGGCCACCCTGGGGCACAAAAACAAAAACAAAATCAAAAACAAAAAGAGAAAGGGGGGGATCTATCACGTGTGAGTCAAGATGTTAGTGATAGATGCCTTTACCTTTTTTTAATCTTTTCTGGTGCTGAGGATCAAACCCAGGGCCTCCTGTGTGTTAGGCAAGTGTTCTAGTACTGAATCATATCTCTAGCCCTACATGCTTTTATATCTATTAAATTCTGCTAAATTTTTAATTTCTGTACATGAAAAATGGTTAATTTTCTTATAAAATGTATATTTGCCTTTTCCCTCATTTCATAAAATCAAATACCTTGCATAAAACTTCTGCGATTGTCATGCTAGTAGTAATACTTGTTGCAAATTACTATTTTTTCTTTTTAGCAAATTAGTATTTTTTATGACTCATAGAAACCCAGTGATGCCCACAGACACATCTTCTGAAGGTCAAGATGTTTATGTAATATATGGGTAGTAAATAAATGTCTTATAAATATATTGGAATGATTCAACAGGTGTTATTTTCCCAACATGTCACCGATTTGAAAATGCTTTATTTATGATGAAATACATAAGTCAATGATATTTAAATACAGTAAATAAATATTTTCTAACTTAAGAAACACAAGGAAAAAAATCATTTCTATTTAAAATTTGAGAATATAGTTTGTTTTCATCGATCATTGTCCACATGATAATGTATTTAATCAAAGGAGTTTTTAAAAGCTGCTGCACTAATATTTTATACCAAATGGCAGTTTAGTAAAAAATTTGTTTTTCTACCAAAAATTATTTTATTATCACATTGGATTCATCACAGGCATGAGACTTCATAATTATTATAAAAGAAATTTGGAGACATCACCACTAGTTTCATTGTTTTTCTAACAAAATAAGAGCTACAGTTTTTCAGCAACTAGTAGGCATCAGATACCTGCTAGGCACCATGTCCTTATTCTTTCTAATCAGCAATAGCCCTACAGTGACCCAGATTGTTTGCTGCCCTCTCAATACCCATTCTCTTCTTCTTCCTTACTAACTGCCTCAGTTTTATTGGAGGTAGCAATATGCCCAGCCAAAAACTACATTTCCCAGCCTCCCCTGCAGATAGAAGAAGTAGCTGTGTGACATAGTGGGCAATCAGAGGAAATTATATACAGCAGTTCCAGAAAAATCTCTTTTTAAAGGGAAGCCAGCTCCGCTGGCATGCTTTTTCTTTCCTTTTTCTGTTACTTCTACCACAGCAAACCTACAATACTGAGGTGAATTAGCTAATTATGAGTTGATAAGCATGTACATGGAAAGGCTGAATGATAAAACAGAAAGGGTTCAATGCTCCTGATGACGTTATGGAATATAGAGTAGACAAATGAGGACTGGACTACGTACCTCTGATACACAGGACAGAAACAGCCCTTGGTTTTCAGGATTCTTATTCACAGATGAATAACTGTGAACTCTCAACTGATTTACCAGCAAATCAAATGTTAAGGGAGTCCAGGTGGTAGAAGAGATGAGGATAATTTGATACACAGATATCAGAATAGTTAATGATCTAAATTAAGAAAGAAAGAAAGAATAATAAAAAATGTTCTACAAATACAACATTGAGCATTATAATAAGCTCCCTTATCCAATACTAGTAGGTGATCAGTGAATGGGAAAACTCAATTAAAACAGAGAAATTTAAAAAATGATACATGGCTGGTTTTGTTCAGTGGTAGAACATGTGCTTAGTGAGTGCATGAGTGTGCATGTGCACACACACACACACACACAAAGGACACATACATATATCTTAAATTTTAAGTAGAAATGTATTTTATTTGTCAAATACTTGCAGATTTTTACTTTTTCTAGACTTCAGTTGTTTTGCTTACAATTAATTTGACAGCAGTTTCTTTAGTAAATTGTTTCACATTTCATTGGTTAATATAATATTTAATTAATAAACATAATTCCAGTAAGAAGTTTAACTGATATAAACAGGTTTGGGGAAACTGCAACTGACTCCATGAGCACGTAAACTGTAGTAGTAGCAGCAGAGGTTCCCATATTAGAAGGAGCTCTATAGTTTGGGGGACACAGTGTTGTGGACATGTGTTGAAAAGGAAAAAACGATCATCAGTTAATATGGCAAATTAAGTGAATATCATGAGAGCTCCTGTGTGCCCACCATCAATGATAGATACTCATAGGAAGGTGTTGAGCTATTTTATTCACTCTTTTAGACATGGGTCTTTGGAGATTAGTGAACTGAATATTAAAATGACATTCTCACTGATGTCCCCCTTTCATCCTTCCCATCTTGTTCTTATGAACAAATTCTTGCCTTAGAAGATATTTTGGTGACTGTCTCCCTGTCATTTTTCTCTGCTCCTGATCGTTTGCCTCAGGTCCTAGTTACTATAGTCATCACAGGGATGGGACACCTATCCCTAAGCCTCCATTCTCATGAATGGATCAATAAAAAAAACTGCTGTCATACTTACCCAACATCCTGCCTCTGGATTCAGATCCAGCTTCTAGCTTTATTCTTCTTTGCAAAATTGGGCCATGTTAATATAATTCAATCTCTATTATTTTTTCTGAAAAAGAAAGAATAGTTTGCTTACAGGTTTGTTAGATGACAGGACCAATAGGAAGCCCTAGCCCACACAGACAATGAAGTTTTATTTTCTTCCCCTTTCCTTGATGCAGTAACATTTGGTCTTTGCCTGTTATTTCTCATCACATATCCAACACAGGGCTCTGAACATTTGCAGGAGCACTTATTGAATCTCCTAGTGATTGACTACTGGCCTGTTGGCATCTCTGTCATATCAAGAGCCTGATAATCTGCTTGCTTGTCTATGCTATCCCCTAGTAGCAACCATAGGGATTTCTCTCGAGCACTTAGCTTGGTCTTTAGTCTCATTGGTCAGCTTGGGCAACCATCTGCTTCCTATAGCTCTTTCTACATCTACCTCCTCTACTTCTTGTCATTCAACATATGGGTATATTAAACATTTTATGATTTGCAGGCACCTAACAACAACAACAACATATAATGGATGTATTAGTCACAGTTCTCCAGAGAAACAAAATCAATGGAAGATAGACATGAAAAAGAAGGAAATTGGCTCCCACAGTTATGGAGGCTGAAAAGTTCCAAGATCTGCAGCTGAGAACCTGAAGACCAGCTGAACTGATGGGGTCACTGTTGCCTGAAGGCCTGAGAATCAGCAGAACTGAGGGTGTGGTTCCAATCTGAAAGCTGGCAGATGTAAGACCTAATAAGAGCCAATGTTTCAGTTTGAGTCTGAAGGCAGGATATGACATATGTTCCAGCCTGAAGGCAGTTTGGCAGAAGGAATACTCTTGCTTAGACTTTTTGTTCCATCCAGGCATTCAACTGATTGGCTGAGACCCACCAACTAAGGAAGGCAAGCTACTTTACTCAGTCTACTGACTCAACCTCTCAAGAAATACCCTTCTGGACAAATATACTAAATGTTTGATCAAATAGCTGGGCATTCCAGGGCCCAGTCAAATATACACATAAAATTAATTAATGCACAGGAACTGTGCTACTTGCTTTGCTCATATTCTTGTCTTTATTTCTAGCCTCAGAGAAGTCATTGCCCCTTGTTTTGTATCCTGATACTCCACCTGTGCTTTTGGCTCTGTCCTCCTCTGCTCTGGAGACCTGTAATATCAACTATACTTTTCTTATGATTCCACTTTTCCCTATTATTTCTATACCTAAAAGTATGTTTGGGTTTTTCCTTTACAAATAAGTAAATAAATAAATAAATAAATAAATATTTTTTAAAAAGAAAAGGTCATCTTTGATTCTTTGAGCTACCACCCCATTCCCCTTTTTAGCATAAAAATGTTATATTTTCTGCCTTTAATCAGTCACTAAAATTCCTGGTGATCTAATTTGCCTTATTTCTTTTGCCTCTATGTTGTTGTTGTTGTTTACGTGCCATCAAGTCGGTATCCAACTCATAGCGACCCTCATAGGGTTTTCAATGGCAGACTGTTTCGGAATTGCCTTGGGAGTGGATTACCAGGCCCTTCTCCCATTATTGCGGTGCTCGGTGCTGGGAATTGAACTCGGGACCTCAGAGACTGCAGCACAGCGCTCTACCCACTGAGCTAAATCCCAGCCCCCCTTTGCCTCTATATTCCACTAAAAAGACCCTTAAAAATCAACAATGGCTTTCTGAAGCTAATGGCTCTTGTTCAGTGTTTATTTGATATCTCAGTAACTTTGAAAAAATATATTTACTTTTCTGAAATTCTCTTTTCCTTTTGCAAGTCATGTTTCTGATTCTCTACATTCTTCTCTGCTTTCCTTTCTTTTCTTCTCTCCTTCCCACCTTTCCTTCCCTCCATCCATCTTTTCTTTCTCCCATCCTTCCTTCCTTCCTTCCTTCTTACCTCCCTCTCTCTCTCTACATTCTTCTCTGCTTTCTTTTCCTTTTCTTTGCCTTGCCTTCCCCTCCCGTCCGTCTGTCCTTCCTTCCTTCCTTCCTTCCTTCCTTCCTTCCTTCCTTCCTTCCTTCCCTTTCTTTCTTCTTTATTCCAGTACTGGAGGGTTGAGCCTGGGGCCTTGTACATGCTGAGCAGGTGCTCCACCACTGAGCTGCATCCTCCCCACTCCCCCCCCTTTTTTTTTTTTAAATTTTGAGACAGAGTCTTAGTTGTGCAGGTTGTCCCTGGCCTTGAACTCACAATCTTCCTGCCTCCACTTCCTGAGTCACTGGGATTACAGGGATGTGCCACTATGCCTGGCTTTTTCTGCTAATTTTTGGATTCTTATTTCTTGTCTTGTAGGTAAATGTTCCTTATCATGGTTTGAACTTCTGTTGTTGTTGTTGTTGTTTGGTCAGTTGGTTTTAGCAGTTATTAAATTCCACTTCATGTTCTCTTCAAAATAACACCACGGTTATTTCATAATATAGTTTCAAAGGGAAATAGCCTTTGGTAATGTGTATCTGAAAGTGTTTCCTGCTTGAAATGTATCAATATATACAGTATATACAAAATTTAAGTGAATTATCCAGATTTCTAATGATTCTATGCCTACAGCCACACCAACTGTAGCATCCGATCCCATCAGATCTTGGAAGCTAAGCAGGTTTGGGCCTGGTTAGTACTTGAATGGGAGACAGCCTGGGAACACCGGGTGCTGTAGGCTTGGGAGAAGGACCCAGCAACCCACTCCCAAAAAACAATCAGCCATTGAAAACCCTATGAATAGCAGAGAAGCACTAACAATGCTGCTTTGCCTGTTGTACACATAGGGTCGCTATGAGTTGGACATTGACTCAGTGGCACCTAAAAACAACAATGATTCTATGCAGACTAAAGTAATTTGTAAAGCTAGTTTAAAATTCTGGCTACCATAATTATTCTCAAAAACATTTTTGCTATGTTGCTCAGGCTGTCTTGAACTCCTAGACTCAAGTGGTCCTCCTACCTTCACCTCCTGAGTAGCTGGGACTGCAGATGTGCACCACCATGCCCAGCTTCTCACGAACTTTTACAAATTGTATTCCATATAGAACACTAGAAGTACAAACTGGCAACTCTTCATATGAACTAAGAATTTGGCTATATGTATAAAATGTCCTTAAGATGGATCTAATAATTTCTCCCTGTGGAGAATTTATCCTAAGGAATAAATTGGAAATGCTTGACATAATTCCTGACTCTTTTCTTCATATCTCACATCCAAGCCAATAAAAAACCTACTTCTCATCACCTTTACTGTTAACCCAATTGTCCAAAAGTCTTCATTGCCCTCCTACACCAATAGCCTACTGACTCCTCTCCCTATTTCTACCATTCTTTCTGCAATCTATACTCACAAAATAGCCAAAATGATCAAATACTCCTATGTTCCACACCCTCCAATGGCTTGCACAGAGGCCAAATTCCACTCACAACAGTCAGGTCCAACATGAGCTGGTTCCACCCATCATCTCTTAGTCTTCATCTTGCATAACTTTCCTTTCCCACTGTTTCAACCATTCTTGCCTTCTTACTGTTCCTTACATACTCTAGCTCTACTCCAAACTTCAGGTCTTGTCATACTTTTCTCTGCCTAGAATGTCTCCTTCCAATAGCCACCCAGCTGACTGCTTCATTGCCTTCAAATGGCTACTCAAATGTCACTTTGTTTACAAGTTCCTTCCTAAACATTCTATTTAAAAATAGATTCCCCAGGCCCACACCTCATCACTTAATACTCATCCCTGCTTTATTTTCTTCTAGAACACTTTTCATTACTGGACATAATATAGAGTTTACATCTTGTTTCTTTCCTCTTCCCATGATGGCAGATATTTTGGATTGTTTGTTCACTAATGTATCTCCAGAACAGCAAATAGTATTCAAAAATTAAGACACTAAACTGGGTGCTGTGGCGCAAGTCTGTAATCCCAGGGACTTGGGAAGCAGAGGCAGGAGGACCGCAAATTCCAGACCAGAGGCAGTCTGTGTAATTCAGCGAGACCCTGTCTCAAAAAAATAAAAAAATGGGCTGGGGGTGCAGCTCAGTGGTACAGCACTTGCAAAGCATGCAAGCGCCAGGCCCTGGGTTCAACTCCCAGTTTTGGAAAAAAAAAAAAAGACACTAAATTATTACAAAGACTTTGATATAGACTGTTCAATGCACTATAATTTATAAAAGTAAACATCAGAAAATAAAATTCCAACTAATAAGAGGAAATTGTTGTTGTCGTCAGGTGCTGTGAAACTGGGTCCAACTCATAGCAACCCTATGTATAACAGATGAAACACTCCCTAACACTGTGCCATGCCCAGCACTATTGTCAGTGCTTCTCTGGTATTCATTGGATTTTTCAATGGCTGATTGTTTTGGGAGTGGGCTGCAGGTCCTTCTCCCAAGCCTGCAGCATCTGGAAATTAAGTCATGGTATGTCCATGGAGCCTGCAGCTGTAGCCCTGTGGCATCCAATCCTGTCAGATCTCGGAAGCTAAGCAGGGTCGGGCCAGGTTAGTACCTGGATGGGAGACTGCCTGGGAACACCAGAAGCTGTAGGCTTGGGAGAAGGACCTGGCAACCCCCTCCCAAAAATCAATCTGCCATTGAAAACCCTATGAACAGCAGAGAAGCACTGACAATAGTGTTTCCCCTGTTGTACAGAGGGTCGCTATGAGTCGGATACTGACTGAACGGCACCTAACAACAATAACAACAACATGTCCATGGAACTGAATTTTTTGTTTGTTTGCTAGGTGTGGTCGGAGTTGTGTCCGACTCATAGTGACCTTCATAGGGTTTTCAATGGCTGATTGTTTCGGGACTGCCTTGGGAGTGGATTGCCAAATCCTTCTCCCATATGGAATTGAATAGCATGTACTTATTAAAATTATTTTAATATTTAAAAGTTTAATGATGTGAAAAATGCTAATAATATGGAAAGAGCAGGATATAAAAGAATATAAAAGATCCCAATTTTTATTTATTTAAAATATAAAAGGGGATATAACAAAAATTCTATCAGTGGCTATCACTGGGTCATGAAATTAAAATTGATTTTTGCTTTTCTGTTAATATTTTTGTGTTTTGAAATTTTTTGACAATAACCTCTACTTTTACTTTTCTCATTTATTGTTTTGCAGTGCTGGGAATTGAACCCAGGGCCTCATACAGCTAGGCAAGTCCTTCACCACTAAGCTGCGCCCCCAGCCCCTTTTTAAAATTTTTTTTGAGACAGGGTCTCACCACCTTTCAAAGGCTGCCTCTGACCTTGAATCTGCAATCTCCTGCCTCAGCCTCCCTAGTAGCTTAGATTACAGATGTGTGCCGTGGTGCCTGGCTCATAACTTCTACTTTTTTTTTTTTTTTTTTTTTTGTGGTAGTTGGGAGTTGAATCCAGGGTATCACCCATACTATACAAGTGCTCTACCACTGGGCATGAGTCACCATGCCCAGTATAACTTCCACTTAATAAAAAAGAGAAAATAGTAAAGCTATGAATTTAAAAATGCGTCCTCATTCAGTTGCTTGTTTCAATTCCCCTCTAATCTGAATGAAAATTTTGCCTATCTGTTTGAGGTACGCTTTGCACGTACCTTTTGGTATGATTATATTCTGCTAGTATTATCTATCTTCATTTTCCCTCTGAGGTCATATACTTTCTGAAGGCAAAATCCATGTATTACTTATGATTTTCAAAGCTTACAATTTTTTTTTTTTTTTTTTTTTTTTTTGTGGCACTGGGGGTTGAACCCAGGGCCTCACTCTTGCATGCTTTTGCAAGTGCTAGACCACTAAACTGCTGCCTCCAGCCCATGTTTTTAGTTTTTTTGAGACAGGGTCTCACTAACTTATGCAGACTGCCTCTGGTCTCGAACTTGCGATCTTCCTGCCTCTGCCTCCCAAGCTGCTGGGATTACAGGTGTGCGCAACTGCTTCCGGCTCAAAGCTTACAATTTTTTTTTCCATTTTTTTCTTTTCTTTTTCTTTTCATTTCCTTTTCCTTTCTCTTCACTTTCTTTCTTTCCTTTTTTTTTTTTTTTTTTTTTTTTTGAGACAGGGTCTCGCTGTATAGCCTAGACTATCCTGTAACTCGCAATGCAGACCAGGCTGGCATCGAACTCACATCATTAGGGTTTTTTTTTACCTCTCTTGTTGTCTTTATTTACATACATTAGTCACTGGCACATGATATTAAAACATAATTCTACAGTAAATTTGGAAATGACAGTAGATTTCAGAGTTTAGTAGACTAGGCTGGTATACAATAGAGAGAACATGGCACAAATGGATTCAAAACATAAAATGACTGAAGTATGGTTTTGTTGTGATGCCTTAGCCTCCTGAGTACTGACATTACAGGTGTATGCCACAATGCCCAGCTATATTTTCAATAATTATTTGAAAGAAAAAAATCAAAATGTTTTAATAACCAAGAATAACATACAATGTTTGCTGCTTAGGAAAATCTATCAAGTTATGTAATTTTCTTATAATGATCTGACGTCCCTCATGATCATCTTAAAAATACTCAGTTTTAAAGGCATATTACAATGATGACTATTGTAAAAGTATTTTAAGGGTTTGTTTTACCTCTCTTGTTGCCTTTATTTACATACATTAGTCACTGGTACATGATATTAAAACATAATTCTACAGTAAATTTGGAAATGACAGTAGATTTCAGATTTTGGTAGACTAGGCTGGTATACAATAGAGAGAACATGGCACAAATGGATTCAAAACATAAAATGACTGAAATATGTTTTTGTTTTTGTTGTTGTTGTTAGGTACCATTGAGTCGGATAATAAAAGTTTAATTCTTGCTCCAAGTGTGAAAGTTCTTGTTGGCAAGCAGGTTTCTTCCACACATTTAGGGTTCCAGTGACTTCTAATTTATGGCTTCCTAGGTTACAGAGGGGAGCAGGACCTGGCGAGCCACTCCCGAAACAACTAGCCATTGAAAACCCTATGAATAGCAAAGAGACACTGTCAGATATAGTGCCAGAAAATGAGGCCCAAAGGTTGGAAGGCACTCAAAAGACTGCCTCCTCCAAGTAGAGTCTACCGTAATGATGGAAATGGAGTAAAGCCCCAGGGTGCTCAAATTGCTGATGTGGCACCACTCAAAATGAGGATAAACAACTGTAAACATCCATTAATAACTGGAACATGGAATGTATGTAGTATGAATCTAGGCAAATTAGAAATTGTTAAAAGAGAAATGGAGCACATAAACATTGACATTCTAGGCATCAGTGAGCTAAAAATGGACCGGCATAGGCCATTTTGAGTCAGACAATCATATGGTCTACTATGCTGGGAATGATAAACTAAAGAGAAATGGGGTTGCGTTCATCATCAAAAAAGACATTTCAAGATCTGTCATGAAATACAATGTTGTCAGTGATAGAATAATATCCATACACCTACAAGGAAGGCCAGTTAATATGACTATTATTCAAATTTATGCACCCACCACTAAGGCCACAAATGAAGAAAGGGAAGACTTCTATCAGCTTCTGCAATCTGAAATAGATCAAACATGCAATCAAGATATACTGATAATCACTGGTGACTGGAACACAAAGGTTGGAAACAAAGAAGGCTCAGTAGTTGGAAAATATGGTCTTGTTGACAGAAACGAAGCTGGAGATCGCATGATAGAATTTTGTCAGACCAATGACCTTTTCATTGCAAATACATTTTTTCAACATCATAAACGGAGACTATACACATGGACTTCACCAAATGGAACATACAGGAATCAAATTGACTACATATGTGGAAAGAGACGATGGAAAAGCTCTGTACAAAATGCCAAAACAAGACCAGGCGCTGACTGTGGATCAGACCATCAACTTCTCATATGCAAGTTCAAACTGAAGCTGAAGAAAATTAGAAAAAGTATATGAGAGCCATGGTATGACCTTGAGTATATCCCACCTGAGT
>VMDO01041866.1:0-10906 GCA_007922755.1 Pedetes capensis
ACAATAGTGTTTCACCTGTTGTACATAGGGTCACTATGAGTTGGACACCAATTTGATGGCACCTAGCAACAACAATAACAATTGAAGATCTGCATCTTTCTCCTCATTTGTGAACAGCATGCTCCGTATTCTGATAACTACAAAATTTCATCCCATGAGAAATGATTTTGGTATCAGTAATCAATGTAGATTACCCATAGGTCCCTCTTTTTTCCCAGTAATACAAATAATTTCCCCAGTAATACAAGTAATACAAATAAATACAAACTGCCTATAATTCTCAATTGTTGTAATACAAAGTAGTTTAATTTTCCCCAAAATACATCTACATGCTACATGGAATATGATTAAGCATGTGCTAAAAGAACTGGTCAAAACAAAGGGTGAATAAATAGCAGTGGAATATGATACAACCAGTCCTCTATTTACAGGCTAGGGTTTAGCTCAGTTGGCAGAGTGCTGATCTGCACTCTCTGAGGCCCTGGGTTTGATCTCTAGCACCACAAAAATAGGAGAAGGATGTGGCAGCTCACTCCAAAAACATCCCAAAAAACAGCCACTGAAAACCTATGAGGGTCACTATAAGTCAGACCAGACTGGACAGCACCTAACAACTAACAACTCCTGTATTTAATTCCACCACAGGTCAGAGGCCCTGGCAAGTCTCTGAAACATACAAGTGCTGGGCAAATCCCTTTCTGTCTGCCATTTACCACTATTGTCGAGTCAGGGATGAAATTAACATGGAAAAGGTTTCTATTATCTGCCAGCCATCCTTCTCTGGAAAACAAATGTATTTGTCAAAGGAAATGACTAAGGTACAAATAGAATGAAAGTTAAATTACTTTCTTCCTGCCTTTCCCTTTTTCCACTTCCTGCCTTCTATCTCCTTCTCTTGACTATCTGGGAGTGCAGCTTCCTAAAGCCCCATTTTAAAATAAAGCTAAGACCTTTCAAAGTGGTCTACATTCCAGGGACGAGTCAACTTCTAAACCTGAAACGTACTGGTGAGCAGACAAAGACTAATGAATAAGAAAAGGGAGGCACCACCAATTATTAACATATATTTGATTTTTTAAAAGTTCAAGTTTATAATAAAAATCGTACAAATTTGATTGTGCTAAATGGTCATACAACTACAATTTATTAAAAATGCTTGAATTGTACACTGCATATTTTATGGTATGGAAAGAAAGTCTTATAAAACTGTTTATAAAGTGCATTTTTTCACCTTTTCATTCTCCTGTAACTGACATCTGAGAGTCTGTCAGATGATTAGGGTAAACACTAGCGGATGCTGATCAGGTGTTTCCTGAGGCACTGAAAAGAGTGGTGAATATACCTCATGCTCAGTGTCGCATGTTGTCGAGAGAATGGGGAAGAATTTTCCTTTGTTCCTGATTAAAAGACTAATTAAGCATAATACTTTTTGTATCTATAATTGTTGGTCAAGGTAGAAACACTACTGACCTATAAAAACATACAAAACTGGCACAAATGACATGGTCTGCCCTAATTAGGACACGTCAGAAATGAGGCATTTAAAGTAGATTTCAATAATTTAGCCTCTAACTGCCAAGATGAACCAATCCTAACACGGATGTTTTTGCTTTACTTTTTCCTGCAACCAACATAGTGGTGCAAAAGGAGTACCGGTAGCTTCGTTTGAAAACATCCAGATGTTCTCCCTGTGGTACCATCTATGCCTTCAGCTTACTCATTGCCTTTTGACCTCATGGACAGAGCTTTGGTTGGCTTGAGACACAGCATGAGCACTGCTAATATCAGTGGTCCTATTCCCATCCATTTGGGAGAAGGACCCGGCAACCTATTCCCAAAAAACCATCAGCCACTGAAAACCCTACGAATAGCATAGGGTCACTATGAGTCAGAAACCGACTCAATGGCACCTAAAAACAACAAATTCCCACCCATACACAGCTACCAGTGGAGTGAAAGACTTCACTCTTTTCAATTTTCTCTTCAGTCTGGCAAACCTGATGCTAGATTATTAATCATCCTATCTTAGAAATGACAGCTTGTATTTCATGGAAAAAACACTGAGTAGGTATTCTCTGCATCATACCAGATACTGGTAGGAACACAGAATAAGTAAACCACAGCAGCTGGTCACAAACCACCAACTCAACACAGTAGCATTTCAAATATGCCTCCTCCACCTTCAACTTCTTCCACTCTCCAAGTCTGTCTCTTGTGTGAAAGGTTTCAGAAATTAGTTGGATTTTCTAGCACAGAAAAAGAGGAGAAGCCAGGCACTGTGGCGCACACCTGTAATCCCAATGACTCAGGTGGCAGAGGCAGGAGAATCACAGGTTCGAGACCAGAGGCAGTCTGGGTATTTTGGCGAGATCCTGTCTAAAAAAAGTAAAAAAAAATGTGCTGAGGGTCCAGCTTAGTGGTACAGCACTTGCAAAGTACGCAAGTGCAAAGCCCTGGGTTCAACCCCCAGTACTGCATTAAAAAAAAAAAAAAGAGGATAAAGAGAAGAGAAAGAGATATAAAGGGTAACTCCTTTTTGTTATAGAAGCAAAGAAATTAAATTTCATCTGCTAAACCTTTATTGCCAAGGTTGGGTGGAGGTAGAGAAGATACAAAGCTAATGTTCATCTGGGACCAAGCAAAGTGAACTTGACTCTCTACCCAACAAAGAAGGAAAATGACATATAATATGTTTCCATTATAAGGAATAACTCTTACAGAAATGCTTTTAGAATAATCTTTTAAAATAATAGTTTATGAGTAAGAATCCAGTGAAGATCTATAAAGTTCTGTGACTATAGGCAAGCAGTTGCATTATAAAGACTATTTCACTTATATTTAAAATTACAAATTGCAAAAAATTGAAGTAAACAAGACTGTGTGCATTATTAAATAATGAATACAGGTTTTATTATGTAAATATATTTGATACTGATTCATACTGTTTTTGACAAGAGATTTTCAATTTCTAATGAGTCTGGAAGTGGCAAAAAAAAAAAAAAAAAAATCCACCATCGGTAGGTCAGCTTACTCTTAGTCTTTAAAATATAAAGTTATAGCTTCAAGGAAAATGTCTATAAATTCAACATCTGTAACTACCTGTTATGGAAAGACATTTCAAAATCAAACACGATTGCTGCCAAAGGACAAGGGTGGACCGCTGCATACATAGAGATGGCACAATTGGTAAATAAGAGGTAGGTTGTCTGCACAACTGTGTTTACTTTTGTCTTAGGCCAGAAGGTTCAACTGTGGGAATCACATAGTATATCTGAAGAGTACTTAATATTACCCTGAAGGCAGGAAGAAAGGTTTTACTTAGTTTAAGTATCACATACTTAAAATTAGTATTCTGTGATTATTACTCTACTTGTTATTCATTGGAGACATCTGCATAAGTGATGACCACAAATGTTCTTTCTTTAAAAGCACCAGCGCATGAAGTGGCCCTATCAGATCTGATTATATTAATTCACATTTTCATTTAAATAGATATACATGATTTCCAAACAAGATATTTTTCCTTAGGTCTTTGGGGCAGGCTAGTCAGTCCTTCTTGGCTTCCTTCCTGGTCCCCAAATCTACACCCCTTTTCACAATGCAGTGGGCATGCCGGGTTGCAGGCTGCTCCTTAACTATGGAAGCAAATCAATAGCAGCTGAATGCCATCTGCTTCGGGCCGCAGAACAGAACCAAAGTGTAAGCCATGCATCTTCCCTTATTGAAAGGTTATTTTATGCAAGTAAACAATTCATTGTCGTCTTGCACGCTTGATGCTCATTTACCACTTTGATCAATAAAATATGCAAAACAACAAAAAAAATTGAATCCTAAGAGTAGTTCTGATGCCAGCGTGATAGTTAATCAATACCCAGCCTCTGTTCACTAGGGCAAACGGTGGGGGTACTCCTATTGTAACCTACAAAATCCAGCATGGTAGACACAGTTCTTTCAAAAAAGACTGTTTTAGAAGGGAAAGACGTTGAATTTACCCTGTAGATTAAACAGAAAGCATTCTCACTGAATTAAATCAAAATACTAACATCAACAGGCTTGAATGTTACTGATTCAGGCCAGTACTTCACAAAGCTCAAGAAAAAGTAATTTTGGTTCCCATGCCGTTTAGAATCTCATAGACAAATATTGGATGGGATCCCTCACACAGACCTTTGGACAGCAACCCTTCTGCTCTTTCTAAACTCTGCCTTAATAAGTCTTGGTTTGCAATGTATTCATGTTTCAGATGAACTCAGTTTTTCTTCTAAAAACAAACTGCTGTGGGAATTTCTTGTGCACAGTTTCTTTTAGTCATACCACAAGCTGCCTTATTATATTAAACCTCTTGACAATTGATTCAGGCAGAACACTTTTCTCTCAACAAAGAAAATTATATCATCTCACAGATCCTACTGTGTAAAAGCCTTCAATTCAAGACTGTCTCCAAAACAGTTGGAAAAATTTCCCATTTTAGCCAGATCGCTCCTGCTGAATTTTAAATTTTAGGGTGGTACAGGAATAAAAAAGAAGATAAAATAAATTAGGTATCTCCCTAAAAAGTCTAATAACCAGTGTGACAGAAAGGAAAACCTTGCCATGTGAAATAAGAAGTGCTCTCTGAGAAGATGGCTTTTCTATTAGCATGTTTTCAGATCTTCTATATGCTAAAAAATGTTATCTATTAATCAAATATTCTTTAGCCCCCCCATAACTTTAACACAGTTTAAAAACCTAGTCTTTTTACTTTTTACTTCAACCCACTGAATTTATCACATCTTTAAACTATTTTCTAATCTTTAGATACGATTCACGTTTTTCATCTATCTTGCCCCTTTCCCCCATCTAAACCAAAGTACACTGTTAAAGGTCTAAGTGGTATCTGGTGAAAATAAGCAATGCTGCTTACTATGAAAGAGGAAGGAACATAAGCATTAACAGGATATCTTTAATATGAAGAAAAATACCATGAAAACTCCCACCAAATTCCTAGCAATTCACGTTTATATATCATGTAACATCAAATACTATTACAAATTCTCTCCTTTGCAAAGTATTTAACTGAAACTAAAATTTCTCCAAAGTCCTACATCATGAAATGAGCTAAATCTGAAAGCATTGATTGTGGGAAGTAATTTCCTCATGACCATTCTAGCTTCATAAGAATTCGATCTTCTGTCGAGCTATTACTTTAAAATCATCATCCTAGAACTGCAACTACTATATCTACTCAGATTTTAAAACATTATATACAAATAAAAATTTAAATATTTAAGTCAAATAATTGTGATGAACTTAACAACAGCATGACTACAGAAGTGCAGTAGCTTTGAGTCAATGACCCAACCAGCAGCAAGGGTATAATTTAAAGGCAGAAATTTCCAGTGCATGCACCGTTAGCCACAGTGAACCTGTTACTGCTCTAAAGGGAATTGTTTGCCTCTTATTAGATTTTCTACAGCACAGCCATAAGTGATAAATGTACTGCTGTATTCACTGTCAAGTTAATCAATGCTGCCAAAGTTTTGTTGACCTAACAGTAATCCATAAAGTGAGCAGCATTTTCTCTATCCCTATGACATCTCAGTCCACAGAAGGGATACGAATCTGAAAGGAGCTTCCTTCAAGAAATCATGTGTGCACGTATAGATGTGTGTGGGAAGACAGGGCTGGAGCAAGAGAGTGTTGGTAGGATAGACAGATTAGGTGATTTTCAGAACTATCAGATATTATGGGAACCTTGTCCTGATGAGTAAGATTTAAAATCATAGCTGTGAATAAGAACCCACATAAGATGTCCAAAACCCTAATGAATAACTGTCCTAATGAAAGATGATTGCTTTCACAACCTCCGTACTCACTTCAAAAGCAAAACAAAGTATGCCCTCAAACCTTCAAGAATTCAAAGCAAAACAGCCATGCCTAGTGCATGGTCTATGCCTGTCTACAGATCAAATCCGGTACAGGGCACTAGTAATAAGAATGGTAATGTGAACAAGAAAAAAAAATCCAAATTCTGTCTCACTGTAAATCAGAGCACGTAGAAGACACAACCATTAGAAATGAGAAAAGAAAGGAAACAACGGGAGAGGAAGAACTGCCCAGCAAACAACCCACTGCCATGCTTTCACAAGCAATTACAGACATATGAAATATGAATTGCAATTGATTTCTCTTTCTGAGGTCACTGTGCTCTGTGTTTTACGCACCCTACGCATTTATTTGGGCAGCAAACTGACAAGTTTTTGTGAAGTGACCTGAATGGTGTAATCTTTGTTCAATCACGGGCACTTCATTGTGGCTTCTCTTCCTTGACACTTGTTCCCTCCCAAAAACTCACTGGCAAGGGATTCTTCAATAAAGACATGAAACAATGCAATTACTGGTGTAAAGGGCTGGCAGAACCTGACCAGGCGATGCTCTGTAACCTTTTGTGTGCCAATGGAAAATAAATAGTAACCTGGAGGGAGTTACTTTCATCCTCCCACGTCTACAGCAAATCCTCTTACTTGACTAATGGTAATATTATAGTAGGGTTACTAAACTCAAGTGATTTGTCTTACCAATCAGAAAAGTAACAACTGGAAGTTGTGGTTTTGAGAATAAATTTTACAGAATTCTTATACTTAAGGCTTAAAAATAATACAACCATTAATGGATAAAAAGATAAGATTTGTCTATTTTCTATGTCTTTGACTAAAAGATCTTCCTGCATTTTCATCTTCAAAGAGGTCCACACTGTGAATATTACTGATCACAAGAAAAAGCATTATTTCTTTTCAAAATAAGCTTGTTTCTAGAAAACCTTTCATATTTCCTTCTGTATGGGTTCAAAAGTCCTGAACATTTTTTTCCTATCAGAATACACAGATTTATAGCATTCCTTTGAACTATTATAGAATATTTTGTAAATATTTCCATTGTATAGATATTCAAATATGTTTTTAACTAATCCCCCTCTCATTAGGCAAATTTTAAAATTATATTGCAATGAAAATGCCTTACATATAACACAGCTGAATTATGTAAGAATAACTGTAAGATAGATTCATAGAGACGAAATTGTTTAGTTGCTTTTCTGAAAGATTGCTGCCATTTGCAGTCTCCTTAAAGATATATGGGAATTTTTGCTTGTACTCTCACCAACGACGGACACAAATGTTCTGTTTTAATCTTTGCAGATCTAAAAATAATTGTTACCTTAACTCACTATTTTCTGACTAATAATGAAATACCCAGGGCTGGAGATGTAGCTCAGTGATAGAAGTACTTGCATAGCACGTGCAAGACCCCAGGTTCAATCCCCAGCAATGCAGGAAAAAAAAAAAAGGAACCTTTTCCTTGTTTACTGACTATATACAAATATATATCAGATATAATTATATATTTATTTTGATGGTACTGAGGGGCTCAATCCAGAGCTTTGTGCATACTTTGCTAGTGCTCTAACACTGGACTGCTCCTCCAGTCCCTTTTTTAATTTTTCACCTTGAAATAGGGTCTTGCTAAGTTACACAGGCTGCCTCTAGCCTTGAACCTGTGATCCTCTTACCTCTGCCTCTCTAGTTGCTGGGATTACAGGCATATACCACTGAGCCTGGCTATAATTACTTCTGAATAAATGCATTTTGCTAGTTTTCTTATTGGATTGCCTTCCTCCCAGTAAAAGCTCCTTGCATATCATGGGAATTAGAACTTTGTCATATGTATTACACATATATTTTCAGTCTAATTGTTTTATGATTTGAATTTGTGGTGACTTTTTTTGACTGCATAGAATTTAAAAATTCTTACGTAGCTAAAAATCTAAAAGTTGCACATTTCAAGTAATATGGAAATACGCTTATCAACTCAGAACGACACAATGAAATACTGCGTAATGAGATTATACAGACATGATTCATTTGAATATAAGAGTATGCTTCAGGCTAACAGAGAAGAATAAAAATATATAAATTCATTTTTAGCAAACTAAAGACTGTTCATATCAAATATGAACAAACTACATGGATGTCTTGGGATATCTATCAGGATGGACTAAGCTAAAAAGTGAGATGACATTGGAGGGAGCCCAAATGGGTGCCATGCCAGACTGGTAACCTGGTATGAAGCTATAAAAGAAGGTAAAACATGACGAGCTAATGGTCAACTAAAGTGTACTGATGTTTAATAATATCTCATCTGGAAGTGGAGAATGAAGAAAGGTCCTATACAAGAGAAGTACTGGAAATGAATCTTGAGGAGGGTGCTTTGAAAAACAGATGAGGAAAGGGGAGGTACAGGTACAGGGTATGGCACACACACAGGCCAAGCTTTGGGACAGTTAGTAAGCTGATGGGGTGGACACAAAAATCCATGGAGAACAATGCTAGAATTCAGAATACCTGGCCTAAGAATGCCACAATTTGGTGCTTGACAAGGAGCCACTGAAGAGTTTTTTGGTAGACAAGCATCACATTCAGAGGTGAAGTGGAATGGATTATCCACCTAGAGACAGCAAGGGTGAAACAGAGTCGCCAGAGCTAATGAGGAAACAACTATGACAATCTTGGGCAAAAGGAACACAGCACTAATAGATGCTGATGGCAATAGGAACAGCAAACAAGGAAAGCACTCCTTTGACTAATCACAGATAGCTTCCAGAGCAGTCATGAAACTGTTCTTAGGGAAGATAGTGATTTTATAAAGGGACAAAAGAAGGGCCCAGATTTTTCCGAAATAGCCTAAGAGTGGCCCATGGGTGATGAGACAAAGAACAGGATGCCTTAAAGGAGCAGAGCAGCTAGGGGAGGATGATGTTAAATTTGGTTATGAAAGTGGAGTATAAACAAGGTCTCAGTGGGGCCTGCGATGTCCAAGGTTACTCTCCTATGATGAATGGTTTAACGATAACAGAGATGTTATTAGAGCTCCAACACCATATGGACACTGCTGTCATGTTGCTGCCCTATACTCTTACCCAGGTGTAGGAGGGATAAAAAGGGAAAAGTTGGCTTATTTGTATATTCATTTTATGAAAGTCATTCTGGGAACAGAAACAATAATCAGTCATCCTTAATCATTGCAAGGGTCAGGGAATAGAGCAAACAGTACAAGACATGATGTCACTGGATTCTGTTTTAAACCAATAGCCACTATGTAAAGGCAGCAAGAAAAAGTACTGGAGGCAAAAAACAGAGAATGTTTTAGAAGTATTAGGCTTTCTTAGATTTTAACTCCATTGCCACAACTATACTTCATTCTGGATTCAGCTGAGTAGAAGTGAGGCCCTTCATCTACTTCAAAAATACCCGCCACTTACATACTACAAATAAGAGTGTGCTAAATTCTGAATAGGAAAGGACTTTTAAAATAAAGATTTGGTAGATTAGGGATGTAGCTCAGCGGAGGAGGGGTTGAACTAGCATGCATAAGCCCCTGATTCAATCCCCAGCACTGCAAAATGATAAAATAAAAAATAAAGGATTTTGGAAATAGAGCAACATATGTAATAAATGGTAAGCACCATAGGAGGAGTATTAAAAAAAAAGAAGTCCTAAACACAGTGTCCCCCCAACACGCCTGTCAGTTTGCCGTACTGTGGGGGCTTGCGTGTTGCGATGAGGCTGAGAGCTCTGCCACTGTAACCTCGGAGATGAGCAAGGTTACCCATGGTGGACAGGTTTTCAGCTGAGCTTACAGACTAAGACAGACTAGGGAGTAGGACCTGGCGAGCCACTCCCAAAACAACTAGCCATTGAAAACCCTATGGATAGCAAAGAAACACTGTCAGATATAGTGCCAGAAAATGAGGCCCTCAGGTTGGAAGGCACTCAAAAGACTACTGGGGAAGAGTTGCCTCCTCCAAGTAGAGTCTACCATGATGACGGAAATGGAGTAAAGCCCCAGGGTGCTCAACTTGCTGATGTGGCACGACTCAAAATGAGGGGAAACAACTGTAAACATCCATTCATAATTGGAACATGGAAAGTACGTAGTATGAATCTAGGCAAATTAGAAATTGTTAAAAGAGAAATGCAGCGCATAAACATTGACATTCTAGGCATCAGTGAGCTAAAATGCACTGGCATGGGCCATTGTGAGTCAGACAATCATATGGTCTACTATGCTGGGAATGATAAACTAAAGAGAAATGGGGTGCATTCATCATGAAAAAGGACATTTCAAGATCTGTCCTGAAATACAATGTTGTCAGTGATAGAATAATATCCATATGCCTACAAGGAAGACCAGTTAATATGACTATTATTCAAATTTATGCACCCACCACCAAGGCCACAAATGAAGAAAGGGAAGATTTTTATCAGCTTCTGCAATCTGAAATAGATCAAACACGCAATCAAGACACACTCATAAACACTGGTGACTGGAATGCAAAGGTTGGAAACAAAGAAGAAGTCTCAGTAGTTGGAAAATATGGTCTTGGTGACAGAAACAAAGCTGGAGATCGCATGATAGAATTTTGTCGGACCAATGACCTTTTCACTGCAAATACATTTTTTCAACATCATAAACAGAGACTATACACATGGACTTCACCAGATGGAACATACAGGAATCAAATTGACTACCTATGCGGAAAGAGACGATGGAAAAGCTCTGTACAAAATGTCAAAACAAGACCAGGTGCTGACTGTGGATCAGACCATCAACTTCTCATATGCAAGTTCAAACTGAAGCTGAAGAAAATTAGAACAACTATACGAGAGCCATGGTATGACCTTGAGTATATCCCACCTGAGTTCAGAGACCACCTCAAAAATAGGTTTAATGCATTAGACACAAATGACAGGGGACCAGAAGAGTTGTGGCATGACATAAAAGATATCATTCAAGAAGGAAGCAAAAAGTTCTTAAAAAGACAAGAAAAAAAGAAAAGACCAAATTACATGTCCAAAGAGACACTGGACCT
>VMDO01041867.1:0-10890 GCA_007922755.1 Pedetes capensis
ATATTTATCTAGAAGTGAAGTATTTTAGGTTTATTAACTGTAACTGGAGGAAGTGTGTTCGTGTGTAAATTAAATTTAAAAAGCTGTTGAGCTATAATAAAGTGGCCTTTTGATTTATCACAAAGTATCTCTGTATCCTGCATCACACTGTTTAAGCACATTTCTACATCAACAGAGGTTAATAAAGTTCTCTTGTGCTCATATGCATCCATTAATAAGAAGTTGATTCGAGTTGACTTGCTTTGCTTAATTTATCATGGATAAGGCAATTTAATATTTTAAAACCTAGTGGATGTGCTGATTAGTGAGGCCCAACAACTCAGTCTCAAGATTGAAGATAGATTGAGCGGGATGCAAAATAAATATTTAGTACAAGGAGAGTTAGCAGAAATGAGTTAAAAGCTTTTCTCTAGTCTTCGGTATTAAAGTAGCTCAGGAAAATCTTCTTTTAGATTTTACATTGTGAAAGTGAAAAAAAATGTGTTGCCTTCTTTAAATGTTGCTTTGGAAGTTTAGTGTTTCTCACAAAAACGAGAAGCTGCCTTAGTTTAGGAGTTGAGCTTTCTGCAGAGGACCGTGTTGATCAGAATGGCACAGTAACTCTCCATGTATTAGCTTGGCTCTCATAAGTTGGCTCCATTGATAGGCAGTTTCTTGCCTTGTAGGGGCAGGGTAATTGACAGCTCCTCCAGGTTTATTTCCTACATGTTGTTAGGTGCCATCAGGTCAGGTCTGATTCATAGTGACCCTATGGGCAACAGAACAAAATACTACCCAACTCTGTGCCATGCATACAATCTTTTCATGTTTGGGCCCATTGTTGCAGCCACTGTGTTTCTTCTCATGTTGAGTGGTGCCACATCAGCAAAATGAGGTCCCAGGGGCTTTACTCCTCCATTTCCATCATTTAGGAGTTGGACACCAACTTGACAGCACCTAACAACAACAACTACTACTACTACATTGAGGAGGCAACTTTTCCCTAGTCCTCTCTTGAATGCCTTCCAGCCTGGGGGCTTATTTTCTGACATTGTATCTGACAGTGCTTCTCAGCTATGAACCAGGGCCTCGCACTTGCACGCTTTGCAAATGCTGGACCACTGAGCTTCACCCCCAGCCCTTTTTTTTTTTTTTTTTACTTTTTTTTGAGACAGGGTCTTGCTAAATTAGGCAGATTGCCTCTGGTCTCAAACTTGCAATCCTCCTGCCTCTGCCTCCCAAGCCACTGGGATTACAGGTGGGCATCACCGTGCTCAGCGATTCATAGGGTTTTCAATGGTTAATTGTTTTGGGAGTGGGCTGCCAGGTCCTTTTCCCTAGTCAATCTTAGTCTGGAAGCTGAGCTAAAACTTGTCCACCATGAGTAGCCTTGTTGGTATCTGAAATACTGGTGGCATAACTTTGTCCCCACAGCAGGACAAGCTGACAGACATGTGGGCAGTATCTCCTACTGTTAGTTATTGTTGTTGTTAGGTGCTGTGGAGTTGGTAGCCAACTCATAGTGACCCTCTGTACAACAGGGGAAACACTATTGTCAGTGCTTCTCTGTTGTTCATGGAGTTTTCAATGGCAGATTGATTTTTGGGAGGGGGTTGCCAGGTCCTTCTCCCAAGCCTACAGCTTCTGGTGTTCCCAGGCGGTCTCCCATCCAGGTACTAACCAGGCCTGACCCTGCTTAGCTTCCGAGATCTGAGGGGATCAGATGCCACAGGGCTACCGCTGCAGGCTATCTCCTACTAGTGTACCAATATTCTGGAACTGGGCCTCATTACCTTTGGCCCTTTTGTTCTGTGTCATGTGTGGACAAAGAGTGATTCCTCAAGTATAACTGAAGTATTTTTATTTTCAAAAAGGGAAGGAGTGCTGAGTAAGCAGAAACAAGAGCCATCTACTTCACTGCCTGATAAGAGTCTCAAAGCTACTCTGTGACAGGAAGAGATGGAAAAGCTTGTGTGGGTTCTTGTTCAGAGAGTAGGCTTGTTGTTATCAGGTGCTGTCAATTTGTGTCCCACTCATAGCAACCCTCTCAGGGTTTTCATTAGCTGATTGTTTGGGGATTGCCTCAGGAGTGGGTTGCCACGTCCTTCTCCCATTTTTGTGGTGCCGGGAATCGAACTCGAGACCACAGAGACTGGAGAGCAGCGCTCTACCAACTGAGCTAAATCCCAGCCAGAGAGAAGGCTTATTTCTTGCTTAACAGACAAAACATTTGACACCTCATTACATGCACACACACACACACACACACACACAGAGGTATAGAACAGAAATAGGATAAAAAGAAGGCAAAATGTAAGCAACAGTAACAAAAGCATTAAACTTCAAGAAATGTTAAAAAGTAATGTAGAGAAAGTCTGTAAAGAGCTATGTAAGATTTCAGAAGATAACATTAACTGGCTAAAAACTTCCCCTAAATTTGCCAGTCTCTGGTGAGATGCTCAAATGAGGTTTGTATTAATTAATAGCTTGAGTTCAGCATATAATGCCTAAATATTCATCTCTCATGCCCTATGATTTGTTCGCATTGCATCATTTCAAATCAGTTTAATTGGATTAAAGTTTCAGTAAAAGATCCCATTCAAGCAATGTTGTTCCAGCAATATATGAATCTACATGGTCCCCCATTGTCACCCACAAGTTACTCTTCTGGGATCCAGGAAGAGACCAACATTCAAGTGTGTTGCTGCCACTATTAGAGTTTATGTTCATTTATTTTTTGGGTGTATTTTTTCCTGTGTTCTTCCTTGTGTTATTTTTCCTGAGGAGCCAGGGAAATCATCCAATGGCAAGAATTAGCCCAGACTGAATTTTAAAAGGCAACCTGACCAAGCTTGAACTTGAGGAATTTCAGGGGAGGAGATGCAAGTTGAGGGACATCTGAACTCTCTCAGAATTTTAATACTTGTCTGAGCGATTGATGATTGCGTAATCACCAGTGCTGAAGTGTGATGACTCAGCTGATATTTAAGAGCACTGACACTAAAACAAGCGCCCTTGGAAAGCTTCTCATTTTCCCTTTGACACGCTTCCTCAACCTCAAGAAAAAATTAGGAGAAAATTTTTAAAAAGAAAGAAAAAGAAAAGACAATTCATTTACTTCCTCTGACCTCCTACCTTGATTCTCCAATGTTCCTTACAATTCTGAAGCTCTACTTCCCTGAGTTGTTGACCTTTAATCTTTGCTACTAGGATTTAGCTCAGTTGGTAGAGCGCTGCGCTGCAGTCTCTGAGGACCCGAGTTCAATTCCCAGCACCACAAAAGATGGGAGAAGGGCCTGGCAATCCACTCCCAAGGCAATCTCGAAACAGTCAGCCATTGAAAACCCTATGAGGGTCACTATGAGTCGGATACCGACTCAACAGCACCCAACAACAACAATAAACACAAAATCCTATCTCAAGTAATTTTTTTTGGTTGTTTTTTCCTTAGAATAGACTTTAAGTAAGAAGGAAGCAAAAGGAATAGACTTCACAAGGGAATTTGTATTTGGGAGCCCAGTAACTCAATGTCATCTTCCAATGGTGGTCTCTGGGAAGGAGCTAGTTTTGAGTCCAGACCTCTCTTCCCAACCCCTCTCTGTCAGGGTATAAAACATACAAAGTTGCCCATCATTTACCTCTTTGCTCCTGGTTTACCTCCCAACAAGCTGGGTAGTACAGGCAGGGTCCCCCTGGTTTGAGTTTGTGCTGATTTCCACAGTGCATAAGTCATGTTATTAAAACCCCAAACCAAGAAGTTCACAAATTCTCTTTAATTGGTTGTTGCTGTTGGGTGCCATGGAGTCATGCCTGACTCATAGTGGCACTTACAGGGTTTTCAATGGCTGATTGTTTTGGGATTGTCTTGGGAGTGAATTGCCATGTCCTTCTCTGGTTTTCTTGGTGCTGGGAATCAAACTCTGGACCTCAGAGACTGCAGAGTGGTGCTCTACCAACTGAGCTAAATCCCAGCATTTAATTCATGGCCCTATTTGACTGTGAGTTTTTTCCCTTAACAATATTTATTCTCAGTTTGGGGCCTGGTGATCTTCTAATAAGGGAGATTTTACTCTACTGGAAGAAAAATTTAATTTTTATTCCAACATTACCATTAAAGAAATCTAAATTAACTGGGTCATGGATATAAAACATTTTTCAGTTCCTATTTATGATGATAGCTGTAGCATCCTTCACTAAAAAATCGTGTCAACACTGAAACATTTCATTTTCATATTCTTACCAATAGCCTTAATTTATACAGTGTTAACATTTTTATTTGTCAAAATCACAAAATTAGGCAAATCATGGTATGCTTTTAGTCAAAGTGATCAATATTTTCTAAGTTGGCCTATGGAATACTGTTTAATTACAATGACTTCATTTTAAATTATAAGTAAATAAAATATTGAGAAATTGTTTAGATATTATTGCTCCAATAATTTCTAAATGAGAGAAAAATAATAAAATAATTTTTCTGCTATAGAAATACATATGTATACTGTTCATTTGAATGCATATTTGCCCAAACACAAGTTTCAGATGTCTTACAGACAAATTCTTTTTCTTATTTTCCACCAAAAATTAACCTTTTACATTGGAACTCAGTAAGACATCACAGAATAATGAGAGAGGAATATAAGCAAGTGATAAAGGAAAAAGATACCTACGTCCACTGACTCAGCTTGGGCAAACAACAGAGAGATTGGTGTTCCACTTCTTGCTTGGTTCTTTTCCCAGATTCCCACTTAAGGAGAATTTGGACTAGGTTTCTTTATGGTAAGTCCTTCCAAATGCTCATGTCTTAGGGCTTTGTGCAGTATTCGAAATGTTATCAGCAAGTGAGTGAATCAAATAGTGCCATAAAGACACAAAGCCCTCTTTATATTGCATTTTGGACTAAAAATGCAATGTAATGCAATGCATTTAGAAGACAGCGTGCTGTAATGACCCAAGTTAATAAAATAGTTACTGGTGGATCCTCTTTACTGCTTAACAGGCTTGCACACAGGCTGGAATTCCACTGTAGTGTCATGGTTCACATAAAAAATATGCAGCCATTTAAATATCAGTTGACCTTTTAATTTGAAAGACAGGATGGCAGAAGAATTGAGATTGGACGGTAGGATCAACATGCTTGGGTTTGAACCCTAGCTCTTGTCACTTACCAGCTCTGTGAAAAGTTATACAAAGATACTTGAATTTCTACTAAGTTTTTCTATCTGTACAGAGATGATAAAACTAGTACCTACTTCAGATGATAATGATAATTTAATAAATTAACATATATAAAATAGTTAGTATAGTACTTGGGATCCAGAAAACATTATATTAATGTTAATTTATGGTCACACAGTTTAGCCTTCTTAGAACTCTATAAACTTTGAGTACTAAGTGAGCATATTGGCATCTTTTTTGCTGAGTGCCATTATCCATGACATTTCAGAAAGATTGTGTTTTCATTAAATAAAAAGTTGAGAATAATCACAATGAGCTGTGGTCACTGTATTAAAAGGCATGACTTTTGCACATAATTAAATAGAAAGAGTGAAATGCCATCCACCTTTAGTATGTCCTCTTATAGAGTAAAAAAATCTTCAGTCTTTTCCAAGAAATGATATTTGAGCCTTATCTGTAGCAGAATTGCCAGTCCAAATATACTAAAATGGTTTTGGCAGAGGTCATGTAGCAAGGTATATATCCACGTGATATTAGAAAAATTATTCAAATAATTGTTACCATTTTAATCAGAGTTCACATAAAAATCTTGATTCCTAACTTATTTTGGAAGCAAAAACCCCCTGAAAATATTCCTCATGGTAATGATCAGCTAGAGTTGGATAATAGTACCCCCTTTTAGAATATATGAGATAGTGTCCAGAATGTCACAGTCCCCAGTCTTCCCTATTGTCTTTCATCCAAGTTCTGGACTGTTTCCCCAAGTATTTGTATCTAAGGTCCCTTTCCTATATGAAATAATGAAAATTGTACATAGAGACAAATGACTGGCAATCTTCTCACACAGCGGGCTCCTATACATACTTGTTTTTTTGACTGTTCCTATTTATCAAAGGGGGCTGGGATTTAGCTCAATTGGTAGAGCACTGCACTGCAGTGTCTGAGGTCCCGAGTTCAATTCGCAGTGCCACAAAAATGGGAGAAGGCCTGGAAATCCACTCCCAAGGCAATCCCGAAACAGTCAGCCATTGAAAACCCTATGAGTTGGATACCGACTTGATGGCATCTAACAACAACAACATTTATCAAAGAGACTATAAGCATTATTTTTCTAAGTAAGACTTTGTGTTCCTAACTGTAGCATGTCATTCTGGTTTGTTTCCTGTCTCCAGCTTCCTGAGCTTCCCATCCCTATATCCGGGTGGAAGTTGAGCTTTAGGGTGACTTTAACACTTCCATTTCAAGTTAATGTTAGAGTATTTGTGATGCTACTGTGATGCCACTCACTGTTACATGCCTAAGTCAACATGGTTGAAGGGTAGCCTGAGTCCCTGCTGGCTGGGAAGTAGATGTTGTAGTGCCCCCCCCATGCCAATGAGAATGTTCCCCCCTTAATCCCATAGCTGCAAGGCCAACATCATATAATGCACAGGCACATATACATTGTATTGTGCATGGAGCCTTAAGATAAAATCTAAATGTTTACATTTGGATTAACTGTGCAAGTGAGTTGCTGGTAGAAAGCTGCATTTGTTTTTACTAACACTTCTATCTAAATAGCTTTAGGAAGGTTTAACAACACACAACACATTACAAGTATTTAAAGTGTACAATTTTATAAGTTTTGAAAGATATGTATAGCCATGAAACCATCATTAGAATCAAAATAATAATCATCACCTCTAAGGGTTTCCTTATGCTGTTTGTGCCCAAGCAAATGTTAATGTGGTTTCCATCACTAGGGATTGGCTTGAATCTCCTAGAATGTCATCACAGTGGAATAATGCAGTATGTACTTTTTTTCGGCTTGGCTTCTTTCAAACATATGTATGAAGTTCATCTGTATTGTAATATGTATTAATAATTCATTTCTTCTTACTCCCAAATAGTAACTCTTTGGGTGATATCATTAATTTATTCATTTACCTGTTAATAGAAACTTGAGTTGTTCTCACTTTTTGGTATTATAAATAATTCTATGCACTTTTTTACAAATATCTAAATATAGTGTCCCTATGGGTTGGACCCTACTCAACAGCACCTAACAACAACTATAGATTAATGTGAGTTTATAGTAATACCTCAGATTCAGTTCCAGCATAGAGTCCTTCCTAGTCTTTACTCATTTTATGTTTGTGATTTCTCTCCAGTGGTGACTAATGCCTCAAAATCTGGCCCTAAATCCAAAATTATTAACTAAATTTTTGTCTTTATGATTACTCATATCATCATCATCATCCAAATCCACTCATCATACCAACTTCTGGAAGGAAAACTATAAATAATGATTGATCAACAATGGACAAATGAAGTAGGATAGTAAGTTTGAGATCTAATCTCTTTTCCCAAACATTTTAAATAACCAGAGATTAGTTTCTGTGAAAGCATGGTCTCCTCACACAACCTCCCAATTTATAAGTACTATTGAGAAAAACTGTCATTAGAAACCCCACAGTTATTCTAGTAGATCTGGAAATAAGATAACCTTGTCAGGCAACAGTTGTGCCACAAGGTAGTTGGCTCCTGAACAGGATAGAGAGAAAGATTTTCCAAGACATCAAAGTCCAACAGGAATCATTGCAGTCTTTGCTATACTTCAGAGATAAGAATGTAGATTTTCATCTACCCCATTGATTTGGGTTGTGACTAATACCTGTAATTCTTTCAACATCAAGAAACTATAGGGTACTTTGAGTCCTGTAAGAGTACATGCAAATAAATCATATACATAAAGGCAAGCAAGCACTGGTGCAAGTACAAGTGCAGGCTTTTAAGAATTCAGAATTGTATATTTGTTGTTGTTAGGTATAGTTAGGTGCCGCTAGGAGTCAGTATCCGATTCATAGCCACCCTATATACAACAGGTGAAACACTATTGTCAGTGCTTCTCTGCTGTTCATAGGGTTTCAATGGTAGATTGATTTTGGGGAGTGGGTTACCCAATCCTTCTCCCAAGCCTACAGCACCTGGTGTTCCCAGACGGTCTCCCATCCAAGTACTAACCAGGCCTGACCCTGCTTAGCTTCCAAGATCTGATGGGATCAAATGCCACAGGGCTGTGGAATTGTATGTAGGGATTCAGAATTTTTAAAAATGTAAAAACATTTGATTTATTCCTTTATTCAGAATAGTTGAGTCTAAATTATAGCCTTTCTCATTTATAGTAACAGACTAGGCAGACACCTATCTATCTTTATTTTCCAATGACCTAAGTCTGGAATCTAATAAGGAACGAATATTAATGTACCACACAGTGCCTTAAAGTCTAGTGATTGTCAGCCCTGGCTTCCCAATAGACACAGCTAAAAAGTAGTTGGTCTATGGTTTCTCTGTAGCCAAGAATAGTTAACATTTCTAATTTTTATAGATTTTAAAAAATAACCTTTATTTTTATAATGATATTTTCAAGTTGATTTATTTCCTCCTCTTCCTCAAACAATACTTTCACTATTATCTTGTGGTGGTCTTGTGGTTCTCAATACTGGCTGTGTAATGGAAACATCTGAGAGATTTATCATTTTCATTATCATTTAATTAGTGTTCATCCTCCCCTTAAAGATCTAATTTAATTAACTGGGATGAATCCTAAGCGTTGATACTTTTCACAAGTACTTAAGTGATTCGGATGTGAGTACCACTGGTCTATTCTGTAGTCGAACAACATGCTTCTTGTCCTTTCTCTCTGTTCTTTGTGTAGCCTTTTCCCATAAATGTTACCTATTAAGAGCTCATTTGCCTCCCCATTCTTTAGCACTGTGATTCCTGTTTCCTGAGGACTTCAGAACACCAGCAGATAGTCTCTATCTTGTTGTTGTTAGGTGCTGTCGAGTCATCTCCGACTCATAGCAACCCTCATAGGGTTTTCAATGGCTAATTGTTTCAGGATTTCCTCAGGAGTGGATTGCCACATCCTTCTCCCATTTTTTGTGGTTCTGGGAATCGAACTCAGGTCCTCAGAGACTATGGAGCATCACTCTACCAACTGAACTAAATCCCAGCCCAATCTCCCATCTTAGAGGGAGCTAAATGTAGGGCCACTCTCCTCAAAGGCTGAGAGATGCTGAAAGACTTTAAACAATCCCGGATGAAATAATATTCCTGCATTTGATCATGGATTCATAGACGGTTGGGGCTTTAAGGGACTCGGCTATTGCACTATAAGGCTCTTCCATTTTCCTGTTGATGGAATGGAAGAATGAAGATGTAGGGAGCAAAGGACTGGTGAAGGCAGAATCAAGATGAGAACCAAGGTCACTGGGCACCCGAGGTCCTCTGTCTCCACTCCATCCTGTATTCACCCTGGTCGTAGGTGAGCCTATCTCTCTTCTGACAAGTGTCAAGGCAGAGAGAAGTCATTTCATTCCATATAAGTGGCTCGACCTACACCCATGGAACTCCTGTATGGGTTATGCCTTCAAATAAAATAGGAAAAATATTGTGAGTTGTGGGCACATTCCAAGTTCTACTTCCTACAAACAGGATAAATGGGCCTTGTCAGCTTTGAAACTTCCAAGTTACTAACACTCATCATATTATTCTGTGATCTAAAGCTAATATTAAGGAGTTACCAGTTGTTTGAACACTAAACACTATTATTTGTAACCCTCTTGTTTGAATTCCTATTATTAGGTATTAATGTTGTATGTCTCCAAGTCTTATAAATTTCAAACAGATTAAATATTCATTTCTTAAGTGTATTATTGAAATTTAAGAGATTTTAATGCATCGAGATCCTCAAAAGAGGTAGGGAAGAAGGCAAAGTTCAAATTGTACCTTTTTTCAAAGTTACATTTAATCATACTAGGGTCCTTTGCGTAAGGAATATTTATTATCTGATGTTACTGACAATTTTAATTTAAAAATAAAAGAAAATTGTTATTGTTGCCAGGCATGGTGGTTTGTTGTTGTTGTTGTTAGGTGCTGTTGAGTCGGTATCTGACTCATAGCGACCCTCTGTTCAACAGGGGAAACACTATTGTCAGCGCTTCTCTGCTGTTCATAGGGTTTTCAATGGCAGATTGATTTTTGGGAGGGGGTTGCCAGGTCCTTCTCCCAAGCCTACAGCTTCTGGTGTTCCCAGGCGTCTCCCATCCAGGTACTAACCAGGCCCGACCCTGCTTAGCTTCCGAGATCTGACGGGATCGGATGCCACAGGGCTACCGCTGCAGGCCGGCGTGGTGGTGCACGCCTTTAATCCCAGTGACTCGGGAGGCAGAGACAGGAGCATTGCAAGTTCGAAGACAGAGGCAGCCTACACAATTTAGTGAGACCCTGCCTCAAAATACAGAGTAAAATATGGGCTGGGGCTATGTTTCAGTGATTGAGCAGTGCTTAAAAGCATGAGTGAGACTTGGTTTCAATACTGGGAAAAAAAAGAAAAGAAAAGTAACAAGAAGAGAAGAGAAAAGAAAAAAGAAGGAAGGAAGGAAATTGCTATTGTCAGTTTCTACTAGAAGTAATTACTTATTTTAGGGTATGTCAGCACTAGTTACAAAAATTAAGCTTTTTATACTATTAAACTAAAGCTTTTTGAATAAAATTGTGACCCACCTACTTTAGAATTGGTGTTAATGATGTGAGAATCTTGGGGAATATGTTTTGTTTTATTTGGACTACTTAATTTATCATTGAGGAGAGAAGATGTCTCCTTTTCTAGCTGAATGGCACTTTTGCTTTTGTTAACTATGTTCTTTTCTCAGACTTAGAGAGACAGAAATCAACTGGAATTTTCTTGAT
>VMDO01041868.1:0-10909 GCA_007922755.1 Pedetes capensis
TGGAGTTGAACCTGAGATCCTCCTGCCTCCACCTACCAAGTCTGGGATTACAAACCTGAACCACCATGCCTTGCTCAAATCTTCTTAGTTTTCACCTAATGTCCTTTTTCTGTTCTAGGAGCTACTTCCTTTGTTTTTAATTGCATTTAGAGTTTTAAAGCAAAGTGTGGTTCTATATGTCTATAATGCCAGCACTAGGAAGGATAAGGGAGGAAGATTATGAGTTTGAGGACAGCCTTGGCTATATAATGAGTTCAAGCCCAGCTTAAACTATTCACAAAGATTCTGTCTCTGTCTCAAAACAAATAAAAAAAAAAGTACTCCAAAATAGAAAAAAAAATACAAATTAGAAAAAAAAAACAGGGGGAAAGGGAGGGAAAAAAGGAGGGGGAGGGAGAGACAGAGAGAATGAGAGAGAGAGAGAGAGAGAGAGAGAGAGAGAGAGAGAGAGAGAGAAAGAGAGAGAAAACAAGAACTAGTCAGATATTTTACAGGATATTCTCAGTGAAAACTTTTCATGGATTTGTCATTCTTATATTGTGGTTATTGATTTTTAACAGGAAGACTACAATATCATTTTTATCACCTAAACATTCCAAGCCTGCATCCATATCCCTGTGGCATCCAATCCCATCAGATCTCAGAAGCTAAGCAGGGTCGGGCCTGGTTATTACTTGGATGGGAGACTGCCTGGGTATACCAGGTGCTGTAGGCTTGGGAGACAGACCTGGCAACCCACTCCCAAAAATCAACTGGCCATTGAAAACCTATGAACAACAGAAAAGCACTGACAATAGGGTTTCGCCTGTTGTATGTAGGGTCATTATGAGTAGGATCCCAACTCCATGGCGCCTAACAACAACAACAACAAACATTCCAAGGTATATAATATCAACATGGTCAAGGTGATCTTGACCACATGGCTGAGGTAGTATTTGTAGGTTTCACCAAACTAAATGTACTTCATTTCATCTTTCCATTTTTTTCCTTTGGGAAAAATTCATTACTTACAATCCACACAGAAGGATTGGAGCATAGCTCCGTTTATAAGAGAAGAACTGCACAAACCAAGATCAGTGCTAAGTGTGTTTGTTACCTCTGTGGTGTCAATCTTTTCAGACCCTTTCAGCTGACAGAACAGAGAAATGTAGGGTTGTGTAGTAACCCATGTTACTCAGACAACTTGACAAATTTTGCTAAAATGACTGGCTTCAAAATAACTGGGAAAATTGTTGTTAGGTGCTATCGAGTTGTGTTTGACTCAGGGATCCTCACAGGGTTTTCAATGACTGTTTCAGGATTGCCTCAGGAGTGGATTGCCAGGCACTTCTCCCATGTTTGTAGTGCAGGGAATCTAACTCAGGACCTCAGAGACTGCAGAGCAGCGCCCTACAAACTGAGCTAAATCCCAGCCCAACTGAGAAGATATACCTGTCCAAATCATAGTGAAATTTCACATATAGGATCATAGCTCTTTATTACATATATTTTAAATAAATTTAAAAACATGAAATAAAATCACTATATAAATATAAATTATTATGACTATGAACATTTCTTACATACTGGTAATGCATATCACAAAAGCGAAAGAACAGTTAAATCAAAATGAACACTTTTTTGTTATTAAAGTGAATATTACTTCCTAGAACTTTTTAACTTTGGAATATAAAATATCAAATAACTTTAGTAAAAATATGAAATATCTTTTCCTGTTTTATAAACAAAATCATTTTCAAAGATAATATACATATATAATTAAATTATTTCTAATTACAGAAAAATAAATATCAGGAACTTATTCATAGAAGCATGTATGATAATAAAAAATTTAATTTTGATTCTGGAATATTCATTCATTAGTTTATAAACTTTCAGTTTTGCATAAAAATATGAGGAATTGGGGGAAATATTTTGTTAGATTTCATCCCTTAAGCAATCCAAGTCTGGGAGAGTGGGTGCTATTATTCGCAAAGAGATAAAATTACAGAAAGTAATAACCAAAAGGAGGGAAAGAGAAAAAGAGTACTATACTGTGTTAGGATCAAATATATTGCTTTGCAATCTGCCTTTCCCAGTGTGGACTCCTCAAAGCCTGGCTACTGTTGCTCATCTGTGCATGGCAAATTTTATGCATTGAGCAATATTTATTGAAAGGATTCTAAAAAAATATTTATTTATTTATTTACTTATTTATTTATTGGTAATGGAGGACTGAATCAAGGACCTTGTCCATACTTTGGGAGCACTCCACCACTGAGCTGCAGCTCCAGTACCTTTTATATTTTTTATCTTGAGACAGAGACTCTAAGTTACACAGTATGTCCCTGTCTTTGAACTTGTGATCCTCCTGCCTCTGCCTCCCTGGACTCTGGGATTACAAGTGTGCACCACTGGGTCCTGCAGAGGATCCAAAAATTTTAAAAATGAATGAATAAATAAGAGAACAATTACCATTAAAGGCCCAGTATAAAGTTTGCATACCCTGCCTTCCTCTCTCTTTTTGTTTTCCTTTACTCCTACCCTGTCCCTGCTAATTTTTATCTCCATGAATGTATATCTTCTCTTTCTTCTTTTATCTAGACCTGCTTATAAAATTAGAAAATCAGCACATGTTGTAAAGCCTCAAAGATAAGGTTGCTTAAAATAGTAAAAATAGGCATTAACAATAAAATTTAAAGCATAAAGAGAGAAAAAGAAGAGAGATATATTTAAGGAAGGTTTTTTTTAATTATCAGAAACATATTTAATGAGAAAGGATTTTTTGGGGGGGTCAGTGAGGAGTTTAGGATTGAACCCAGGAATTTACCAATGCTGGAAAACAGCTCTAGCACGGAACTATGTCCCCAGACCAATAATAAGTGTTTCTAGTCATGTGTGTTGCCTGGCAGTTTTAGAAAACACAGAGAATAAAGAATGGCTTTGATCTACATATTTTGATTGCATCATTATGTTTAATAAAATATAATTTGTTATAAATCCAATTTTATGTATTCATCACACAAAATTGTAATTTCAAATTCTATTACTAAATGTTTGGATCTTTGTAGGGACCCACATATACGGAAATATGTATGTAGTAGTAAACATCGAGAGGTAGGTCACATAAATGTGAAGCATAGAGTCAAAATCGAATGCTGTAAATTACTCCAGAAAATGGTTTTAAAAAATAGGAATGAGTTTGCATTTATTATTTCCATGCCCTGACATAGTCTTTTATGTTACAGCTAATAAATGTTAGTTTCTGATTTGGTTTGAAAGAGTGGGAACTTTTCTAAGCAATTCATTAGATTGGGAAATTAGAATATGATTTATTCAAAATCACATTCCTTATCTGAACTATTACTCTTTCTTATAAGAATATGGTAATGTGTCATCTACAATGAATATACACATTAGATGACATGAAATGTGGCAGTTTCAGCTTTTCCCTGTTTTCTTTGTTCAATTTATTACAACTTATAGAATCTGAACAAGAATCTTTGAAAAAAGCAGTATGTGGTGGGTATAATCTTAGTGATTGAGGTGGTATTAAACAATTTCTCATCATCTAAGATGAAATTTTGACTTCACTTCCAGTTATAGCACGAAGAGGACTTCAACGTCCATACATAGTAAAAGCAAAATAACTAGGATTATTTATATAGTTCAAATTCAACAGATATACTATATTGACTTTTATAACTTATGCAGTGTAAGAAAGTAAAATAACAATATTTTCTACATATACCTTTGATTTATTCATTATAGATATTGAAGAGACTATAATACAGTTGTATGCAAGGTTTTTTGTTTGCTTCCTGGCAGTGTGTGTGTGTGTGTGTGTGTGTGTGTGTGTGTGTGTGTGTGTGTGTTTAACTCTTAACCAGTCTCCTGGTTCAGGGGCTACAAAGGAGCCTATGCCCCTTGTCTGGCACTTCTAGGGGGGTTGATTTTGTCCTCTTCATACCATTTAAGGGTTAAACTGTGATCTTATTTTTACATAGGCTAAAAAACTCCAAAACGTACACTTCTTCTAGAAGTAGCATTTTTTACTTCCTCTGTTTGTTCCTCCAAGCTTTTATATTCAGTTACTGGCATCCTAGGGCAGATAGGGTACAGTGCAGGAGGACGAGGCCTGATCAGAGGTGCTGAAATTGTAATCCACCTGGAGAGACAGCATGGCATAGGAGCTCTGCACTATTTCACAGACACGCCCTGTGCTCTTGGCATGACATGCACCTTCTTCCCTTCCACTGGTTTCTCCATGAGCCCTTGAGTATAGTCAATTAATTTAAAGAAACACATTAGGACATATGCCAGGAAAGATTATTGTATACTTGTACACAACCCCTATTGACAGATTTCTTTCCATTCTCACCAATGCCTCCTTATCCAACTGCCATGGTCTTCATGGTTGATGGTTGTTCTCAGGAGCCATGGAGTCACGTCCAACTCATAGCACCTCTAATGGGGTTTTCAATTGCTAATTGTTTTGGGATTGCCTAGGGAGTAAATTGCCATGTCCTTCTCCCACTTTTGCAGTGCTGGGAATCAAACTCAGGACCTCAGAGACAGCATACTAGCACTCTACCAACTGAGCTAAATACCAGCCCTGCCTTCATGGTTGTATTCTTCCAAAATCCATATGTAGAAATCTTGAACCTCAAGGTGATGTTATTAGTAGGTGAGACTTTTGAGAGTGAAGAAGCAGGAGGGCAGAGACCTTATGAAAGGGAATAGTGCCTTTGTATAAGAGGCCCTAGAGTTGGGCATGTTGGTGCACACCTGCAATCTCAGTAACTCAGGAGGCTGAGGCATGGTATTTTCAGTCACGTCATATAGTTGTGAAACCTGGACATTGAATAAGGGAGACAGGAGAAGAATTGATCCTTCTGAATTATGGTACTGAAGATAAATATTGAATATACCATAGACTGCCAAAGGAATCAACAGATCTGTCTTAGAAGAAGTGCATCTTGAGCTGGGCGAGGTGGCACATGCCTGTAATCCCAGTGGTTTAGGAGGCAGAGGCAGGAGGATCGCAAGTTCCAGACCAGAGGCAGTCTCTGTAATTTAGCGAGACTCTGTCTCTAAAGCCTGGAAAATATTAAGAATTTATTAAAGTTCAACAACTATCTTTACAGCCTCATAGTAGCCCAACAGTCTGGGGTGGTAATAATGATGGAGGAAGGGTCAGGCAGAGTGGACATAATGGTACCACTGGCTCAGTTGCTTAGCACACAAACTCAGTTGTACAATGAAGGACCCTCTCCTCTTTTAAGTATCAATAGGTTGTTCTTACATGCTGTGAACTTGGATCCAACTTCTAGCAACCCAATGTACAATAGAATAAAACATTCCCTGACATTGTGCCATACCCAGCATTATGTCAGTCCTTCTCTGCTATTTATAGATTTTTCAATGGCAGATTGTTTGGGGATTGTTTCAGGCTTGGTCTTCCAGGTCCTTCTCCCATTTTTGTGGTGCTGGGAATCAAACTCAGAACCTCAGAGAGCCCAGAGCAACATTTTACCAATGGAGCTAAATTTCAGTAACTATCAATATGTCTAGACATAATTTGGATCTTTTATTCATTAAAAAAGAAAACCCAACAGTTCTCAAGTATGTCCAATTCTATTAGTTTAGTGTGTTTATGAATAAACCAGAGATAGGATTTGAGTAGCCACAGATTATTTGGGATGTCCAGGAATGACCAACCCAGAATGGGAGAGTGATACAAGGAAAGGGAACATCCTATAAAGGGCACATTTCTACCTCAGATAAAATGACAGGCAAATAGAGACCACTATCAAAGAGGACAATTCTACAGCCATGCCACTGTGTCATCCTATCCTGTCAGATCTCGGAAACTAAGCAGGGTCGGGCCTGGTTAGTACTTGGATGGGAGACCTGGGAACACCAGGTGCTACAGATTTGGGAAGAGGACCTGGCAACCAACTCCCTCCACATAAATCATTCATTGAAAACCCCATGAATATCAGAGGAGCACTAATAATGCTGTTTCACCTTTTGTATGTGGGGCCACTATGAGTCAGACACTGACTCGAGGGCACATGATAAGAACAACATCAAAGAGAACACCACGTCTGTCTGCTTGTCATGCTGTGGGAGCTCGCAGGTTTTTGTGAAGCTGAAAGTTATGCCACCAGTATCTCAGATTCCAGCAGGGCCACTCACAGGGGACAGGTTTCAGCTGAGTTTCCAGACTAAGGAGAAGGACCCTAGATGCAGATAAAAGGGGGAAAAAGTACTTGCAGGACACAGAAAGGTCTGAGAAATATAGGCAGAGTGTGAACAGGTCTGTAAGAAAGCAGAATAACAACACAGAAGCAGAGCTAGGTTCTCTCCCCCATGGTTCCAGAGGCCAGCAGCAGGGGCATTCAAGATTTCTCGTGACTTCATGCCTCACTGTAAAAACTAAACAGGGTAATAATTTTCTTCCTCATCATGGAAAAAAACAGTGTCTGGTCCTCTGACACAAATTCACATTACATTAGTAGGTCCATGTCCAATCTACAATCACACAAATCAGTCATATCTTTTGGAACCATTTGCCCTTAAACACTTGAAAGGCAATGTGCTTGTGTTATTAAGTGAGGTGATTTTGTTGACTTCTTTACACAGCAACGATGTTGGGGTATTGAGACTCTTACTGCACATAAGCAGCTAATTGCAGCCTCAACCAAATATCCAACTGCAGTCCAAAATACTCACTCATTCTGTCTGTGCCAAGGAATAAATACACAATGATTTAGATAAATAAATCTCTAGTCTAACCTCAATGTTTTCCTTTATAATACAACTTCTGATATTTGATCTACATTGATTCTTTGTGGGGTTTGTTTTCTACGACTATTTCTGCAGCATTTTGTTGTGCTTATTAACTATTTGACATGAGTTTCTTGTTCTATATAATACTTTTTGTTTAGTTTTCAGTAGCTGTAAATCTGTAAATAGAATTTTAATTAATAAATACAGGATGGAAGAATTCCAAAACTTTCATAGGCAACCAAATTTTATGTGTAGGTGTTAGATAAATGGCAGATTTTTACAACCGGGATAATGGTTGTGCTGTGAATAAATGCCAAAACAATGGCAAAATACCTGAGGTTACTTTGAAAGAGTCTAAGATGTTAAAAATTTTCAGAAATATTAAAATTATTTGTCCATGTAAGCATGGATGAACTTAATTCACTGTACAACATTTAAATTTAAAAAGATCGCTTTTCTTTTTCCTTTTGACAACTATGATGAGATGTTTATTTGAGAGTGGAACCGGAGAATCTGTTTCGAGGACTATTCTAAATGATTATCTCTCTAGTAGATTGGATGCTGGAATCGGTTCTTCTGTTTTACATAGGCAGCTGTACGCTCAAGAAAATCTAACTATGTTCAGGGCAATGGGGCATGCCTGTAATCCCAGAGACTCAAGAGACTGAAGTAAGAGAATCACAAGTTCAAGGTCAGAGGCAGCCTGCCTAATTTAGCAAGACCTTATCTCAGGATAAAACCAAATTAACAAACAAACAAAAACCAAACCAAAAAAAAAAGCCAATCCCCCCAAAACAAGCAAGCAAACAAACAAACAAACAAAAAACCACATCTGACTTGCTTTCACTAGAATACAAATTTATTTACCTTTCTCCACCAGGGGTATTCTCTACGTATGTAATCGGATAAGAATTACACTGATAATTTTTTTTTTCAGAAATTCCTTTTAAACAAAATGAAAGGGAGGTCTACTTTGGTGGGTCTTAAACCATCGTTCTTAAAGGAAGAAGAGGCATACCTTGTGGTGCATTTTGAATTTAAGGACAACTTTAGGAGATCAGTGCTAACAGATAGAAGTATGTTACTGGGGTTATGTCCTTCAAGGTTGGATTTTTTTTTCTTTGCTCCTTTTCCTTGCTCTCTGCTTCCTGTCCACCATGAGGTGAAGGACTTCCTCCTTCTGGTGATCCTGCCTCCATCATGATGCTCTGTCTCACCCTGTGTCCAGCAATAACACATCCAAGGACTAATCCTTCCTCCCTTAAACTGTTTATGCCAAGGCAATCTGTCACAGTAATGAGAAATCTAACTAAAACAATCAAGTAGGAGTCAGGACAGAGGTGTTAACTAATCAAAGAGGGAAGAAAGAGTATAAAGCAATTATGTATGGACCTAAAACATAAAGAAGGGAAATGTAACAATGTTAATTGTAGGAATAAAGTCTCCTGGAAACATGGCTCAGTAATTTAAAGTGAGTCCAGTCGGCATTAATAAAGTGAAAAGTAATCAAGTGCAGACTGAAATTTCACTGAGATTGTTTTATATTCCTTTTTGTCCTTCTGCAGGAAAGCATGATGTGCTCACAGACTTCTTCTGCAGGAAAGTATGATGTGCCTAGAGAGGGACAAAAGAATTGACAGGACACAAATGAGTGATTATGAGGCTGGACTGTGATCTAATCTGGTTAAGAAGTAAACTAAGGACTTCATATTCTCTGGCTTGTCAGATGTTTTCTTCCAAGCATAGTGACATTAAGTACTGTTTGCATTATATCGCACCAAGATAAAGCAATTAAAGAAGAATTGCACCATAATTTTGATGAAATCCAAAAAGTACAGTTTAAAACATACAATGTTTGTACAGATTTTTCAAGAGAAGCATGCAACCTAAACCCAGAGAAGTTATAAAACCAGGAGTTTGCTTGTCAAACTTCAGAAAGCTTTTGGATATATCCAGTGGATATCAAAGGAACTTTCATTAATATGACTCTGAGTGAACACATAAATTTTTTCTCAAGGATTCAGAGACATTTCATCAACATTTTTCCCAATAAAAATTTCTGTGACTCCTACATCAAAAACTTGTTCTCTCTGGTTTGACATTTCTTTTATATATCTGATATTCTCCTGTATATTTATGCTTTACTTATATACAAAGAGCCTATTTTATTAGTCTCTACTCAGAAGCTTTCTTCCTTGCTTCTGTAGCACCACCATAACTTTAGAACATCTATGGACATCAGGGTAAACAGGACTTGCCTAACTTCAAAAATAGTCTTGAATCTGAATCAACAGTTACTAGAGGAAAATATAGAAAAAGAGTAGAAAGGTAACAATTATGCACCAGATTTTTAGGCATCACTATAGACACATTGCCTGCAGCTGTAGCCCTGTGGCATCTGATCCCATCAGATCTCGGAAGCTAAGCAGGGTCGGGCCTGGTTAGTACCTGGATGGGAGACCGCCTGGGAACACCAGAAGCTGTAGGCTTGGGAGAAGGACCTGGCAACCCCCTCCCAAAAATCAATCTGCCATTGAAAACCCTATGAACAGCAGAGAAGCACCGACAATAGTGTTTCCCCTGTTGTACAGAGGGTCGATATGAGTCGGATATGGACTCCATGACACTTAACAACAACAACAACAAATAGACACTTGATTATATACTTCATTACTTTGAAATTCCTTGAAAGATTAAGAACAGGATCATTGTCTATTGTTAGCTGTTTTCTTTTATTGCTACAACACTAAAAGATTTAAGAAATCTTTTTATTTGATTGAGCGGGTAATGAATGGGGTATGGAACTCAAGGCACTCCACCAGTGAGCTTCACTCTCAGCTCCTTTTTAAAATTTTTTATTTTGAGACAGGGTCTAAGTTGTGCAGACTGCCTCTGGCCTCAAACTCATGATCCGCCTGCCTTAGCCTCCCATTCATTTGAATTAGGAGTGGGCCATAGAGTCCAGCAGGGACTCTTTTCTCCTTTTTAATTCTCAGACATATTCTTCATCCAAGGTATGATCCAAACTATATTTATACTTGGAAGATAAAAGAGAAACTTTGATATGCTTTCATGATTTACTGACTCCAGGCTAAATTCATTATCAAAGGTTTAATTTTGTGTTATTGCAATTGCATTTTTATACAGAAGATTGATCCATACTAAGTGAACTCTCATCTGATTTCCCGGGTTCTTTGTGTACTCTTTAAGTTTCCATTTGAAAATGCATTTTTCTAGTGAGCATCTGCCTATTTTATTTTCCCTCGTTGCATTTGATTTTGAAAGCTAGACATTGAATAAAGGAAAAAGAAGAACTGATGCTTTTGAACTATGGTGCTAGAGACGAATATTGAATATACCATGGACTGCCAAAAGAACCAACAGATCTATCCTAGAGGACAAGCAACCAGAGCGTTCCTTGGAAGCAAGGATAGCCAGACTGCATCTGACATATTTTGGACACATTGTCAAAAGGGACCAGTCCCTGAAGAAGGACATTATTTGTCGGAGAGTGGCAGGGAAATGAAAGAAAGAAAGACCCTCAACTAGATGGACTGGCACAACGACTGCAATAGTTGGCTTAAACATAAAAAAGATCTCGTGACTGGGGAGTATTTCATTCTGTTGTGTGTATGGTCTCTATGAGTCAGACCAGACGTATTAGCACCTAACAAATCATCTCATTTCTTTAGCAGATTTCAGTTGTCCTTCTACCCAAAGATTTTGTAACACTTAAATGATTTAAAATGTATTTTTGTCAATGATATACTCCTTTCAGTATACTCAATCAATCTATCAAGTCACAATACTCTTGGCCTTTCTTTATCTTTATGTATTCTGTATTTCTCTCCTTGGTCTCACTAATGACTTTTGCTTAAGCACTCTATTAATAATGTTCAATTAGTGACTACCTTGCAGGCAATCAGAGAGGTGTATCCAAATTGATTAGTCTTTTCTTTTACAAAGAATATTTAAATATATATTAAAAGAGTTCTAAATAGAACTATTACTTCAGAGTTACGTTTGTATCTATTAAAATAAGAATTTCTGTTTTTGAAGGCAAATTGAAAATAATACCAGCTAGGAATTAAATACATAATCATTGATTATCAAATAGCTATAGATGAAAAATTTA
>VMDO01041869.1:0-10905 GCA_007922755.1 Pedetes capensis
TAAAATACAAATTGAACCCAGAAAAATTAAACAAGTTAATTAATGTCACACAGCTAAGAAATAGCAGATATTTCATTCAAGTCCACAGACATGATTTTGACAAAAGTACCTGAATATAATGTTGACATTAGTTTGCATAATTATTTCTAAACTTGTCAATGAATGCAACATGACAATGATACTGTGTGGAGGCTATCTTGTGAGGAGGAACAATGTGAACACTTGTTGAAGGGTTGGTATTTTTATCCTTTTATAATTTGTTTTCAGTGCTGGGGATAGAATTCATGGCATTGCCCAAGGTAGGCAAGCATTCTATCACCAAGCTATACCCCCAGCCCTATTTTCTTTTTCTTTTCTTTCCTTTTCTTTTCTTTTTTCTTCAAATATACTAATAGAAATAGGAAGTGACCTGTGACACTTTCATTTTTAACATGCATCTATAATAGATCTACGTGATTTTTTAAGCATTTTAAAAACCTTTTGAAACCTTCCTTCACTGGTAAAATTAGCACTTTGTGTCTGTATGTGTGAATAAGTATGTGTAATCATTACTCAAACTTTAGACTATTAAATTGCAAAACTTAGATTGAGAGTAAAAATATATTAGTGTCCTATTTGGCAGTAGTGAGCTAAAGGACTCAAGGACTTATCTCTGGAACATTGTGGAGCTCTTCCGTAGGAACTGACCAGGAGAATTTGTTGTTGTTTTTATTGTGTGATTAAGTTGGTTCTGACTCATGGTGATCCTATGTACAACAGAACGAAACACTCCCTGACACTGCGCCATACCTGGCACTATTAGGAGAATTTACTCTTCTTTTTTCTTTCTTTCTTCTTCTTCCCCTTCTTTTCTCCTCCTCCTCCTCCTTCTCCTCCTCCCCTTCCTCCTCCTCCTCTCCTTTCCTCCTCCTCCTCTTCTTCTTCTTCTTCTTCTTCTTCTTCTTCTTCTTCTTCTTCTTCTTCTTCCTCTTCTTCTTCTCCTCCTTCTCTATTCTTCTTCTGTTCTCTTCTCTTCTCTTCCTCTTCATCTTCTTCTTCTTCCTCCTCCTCCTCTTCCTCCTCCTCTCCCTCCTCCTCTTCTTCTTCCTTCTTGTTCTTCTCCTCCTCTATTCTTCTTCTGTTCTCTTCTCTTCTTTTCTCTCCCTCTTCATCTTCTTCCTCCTCCTCCTCCCTCCTCCTCTTCTTCTTTCTTCTTCATCTTCTTCTTTTTCTTCTTCTTCTCTATTCATCTTCTGTTCTCTTCTCTTCTCTCCCTCTTCATCTTCTTCTTCCTCCTCCTCTTCCCCCTCCTCCTCTTCTTCCTCTCCTCCTCCTCCTCCTTCTTCTTCTTCTTCTTCATCTTTTTCTTCTTCTTCTTCTTCGTCTTCTTCTTCTTCTTCTCCTTCTTCTTCTTCTTCTCATTTTAATAACAGAGTCTGCTTATGAAAATTTGCACCTCACCAAGCTGATTTTTAGCCTATAATGGTTTTGTTTAGGCCATTGCAAGTTATAGGACAAATACCTTCCAATCTTTCAACCTACAAAAAAAAAGTACAAAGTACAAAGTTTTAGCACACAAAGTACCCAACTCTTTACTTGTAATTTCTCTTCTCCCATCCAAAGCCAAAACTATTTGCCTACTTTGGGGACTTTCAGTGCATAAAATGATATTCTTTAGGTGAGTGTGGTGGTGCACACCTGTAATCCCAGCAACTCAGGAGTGGAGGCAAGAGGATGGCAAATTCAAGGCCAGAGGCAGCCTGTGAAACTTAGCGAGACCTTGTTTCAAAATAAAGAGAAAAAATGGGCTGAGGATGCAACTGAGTGGTAGAGTGGTTGCAAAGTGTGTGCGAGGCCATGAGTTCAGCCCTTCGGTACCTTAAAAAAAAATTCTTGAAACTCAAATTTATCATTGAATAGAAAAATGGGATTTTAAGAAACTATAATATCCTAGGATAATAGGCTTGATTGAAACCCTAAAGTCCACCAACTAAAACTTTCTGCTCAAATCAGGATTCTTGGGTTGTTTTCTAACTGATTTTGAAGGAAGAGAGTATTAGATTTTCTTTATTATAAAAATATACATCAAAACTTAAGGAAATTTTCTAGGGAGTGAGATTATCATTGTTTTTCTCTCTATTTTGCTTATATTTTCTAATGTTTAAGTCAATAAACATATTATGCTTGAAGTTTAAATATAACATTGATTGTACAATTTGGAAAATATAGACATTAATAAGGATGAAGAATAAAATCCTCATATAAATTGAAGTGTTTGTCCTATTTGGATTTTTTGCCTAACACACACATACATACACACAATGCCAAAAAATACATACCCATCGTGGGATGAAAACTTTCCATTTTGCTGTTTTAAGAATGCATTATATGCTTGTTCTGTTGTGATAGTAGAAATATAATCTAGCATATCATACTACACATGGCTACCATAATTTAATTCAACTTCAAAAAGTCTCATATAGATATCTCTTAAAATGTGCATACATATTTTTGGCATACCTGGTGGTTGTGTGTGTGTGCGTGTGTGTGTGTGTGTACATATGTATTATGATTAGGTAAATCTGCAAGTGCTTTAAAAATTCCAAATGTCATTGTTGTTAGATGCTGTCAAGTCCAACACAGCAACCCTATGTACAATAGAATGAAACACTCTTCAACTGTGCCAGGGCCATGATCCTTTTTATGTTTAAGGTGATCGTTGCAGATGCTGTATCAACCATCTAGTTGAGGGTTTTCCCTTTTTTTGTGTTGACCTGCCACTCTCCCAAACATGAAGCCCTTCGCCAGGGATTGGTCCCTCCTTACATGTCCAAAATACAAAAGACACAGTGTAGCCATCCTTGTAGCAATGACATTAAAAGGATTTAAGCTTTTTCTCTCTGATATTAAGATTTAAGCAGAAGTTCAGGCCTAGATAGCAGCTCTGTTCCATAAAGTCCTCAGAAAATGGGGTCTCTTCTCCCTTCTGGTTCCTCTGTGCATGACCCGTTCTCAGGATCATTTAATGATCTGAGAGAGAATCTGCAGTCACCACTTTCACATTCTACCCAGTAAGATCAAGGAAGGGGAAAGAAAAGAGACATGGCTGTTTCTTTCAACAAGTGTTTCTAAAGTTAAACATGCCACTTCCATTTATTTGATAATGCCCAGAACACAGTCATATGACTATATATTCATTTGCAAGGAAGGTTGGAAAATGGGCTTTTTGTGGATGACACGACCAACTGAAAAATCCCATGTTAAGTTTTCTGCTTGTTAAATCCCATTGCTTCTTATAATGGTGCATATTCTCTCATGCCACTAACATGGGAGGTAATTATTTAAAACTTTATTTTTGTTCTATCTCAATTTGTAAAATCATAAGATAAAAATCAGCCATAAGATAAAAACTTAGATATAATGAAGAAATTTTTAGGATATTATCATCAAAATGGACCCAAATGAAATAGAAAATAATAGATAACTTCTAAAAACCTCATCATTGCATATCTACCACCAACTTTCCTGTATCAAAGAAAAGACATTCAACCCAAATGGATAATTTTACCAAATTCTCAGATTTTTAAGTAACATTTTTACACAAACTATCTCAGAAAGTAGAAAAAAAGGAAAGTCACTCCACTCATTTTATGAGGCCTATAAAACCTCTATACCAGAGCTTGTTAAGGAGAACATAACAAAATGAAATCAGAGTTGAAAGGCAGTTACGCATTTAGCCAAAGTTTATGAAGTGTCAGAAAAAAATTGTGAGATTTTTTCCCTGAATTTACATTGCATTTATAGGTTAATTGGGGGTAGGTTTCTGTTTATTTATAAAGAAGTGAGTATTGACAGTTTGGATTTGAATTTGAAGGTTCTTATTTCACTTTTTGTTTTCTGCTGTTTTAGAAATTGCCCATTTTGCATCTATTTATTTAGTAGTCACACTGTTTTATCATAGATAGTTAATGAAGTCTAATGTTAATTAGTATATTTATCCTCTTTCCTAACAATACGAAAAACTTTATGATCGCTCACTGGTGTTATAAGTGACAGTTGGCAAGAATTTTAGCACTTTTCCCCCACAAACTAGATGAAATTATTTGTAGTTTTCATTGTTTGATTAGCTTAACCATCATATTTAATAACATACTTCTCTTTTGTTAGTATTGGGTGGGAGGACCCAGAGCCTCAATGTGTACTGGCAAATGCTCTACCACTGAGCTGCACCCTCAGACCCTTTTTATTTCTTTATTTTTTTGTTTTTTTGTTTTTTGAGACGAAATCTCACTAAGTTATGCAGGTTGCCTCTGGCCTTGTGATCCTCCCGGTTTAGCCTCCTGAGTCACTGGAATTGCAGGCACGTAATACCATGCCCAACAATAATGTATATTTCTCATGATATTAGCACCCTAGACTTTCCACTTGGAATCATTTTGTATTAGAAAATATTCTTTCGATTTTCCTTTTTTGCCAGTCTATTACTGGGGTCTCCAACACCCCCTCCCGGCCATGGACCTGTACAGGTCTGTGGCCTATTAGGAACCTGGATGCACAGCAGAAGGTAAGCAACTGGCCGGCAACTGAAGCTTTATGAAGGATCACCTGTATTTGCAGCCATTCCCCATTGGTTCACATTCTGAACCCCAACCAACCCCGAGTCATCCCCAGGCTGAGGAAAAATCTTTGAAGCCGGTCCCTGTGGAGACTGCTGCTCTTGGGTACCAAGTGAAATTTTCTTAATTTCTTCCTCTTATTGAAAGTTTTGTTAGATATTTCATTTTTGGTTGACTAGGTATGTCTAGGTATGGATATCATTGGATTTATTGGACTTCTAAGCTCTAATAGTCCTGCAGCCATAGCCCAGTGGCATCAGATCCCGTCAGATCTTGGAAGCTAAGTAGGGTCGGGCCTGGTTAGTACTTGGATGGGAGACCTCCAGGGAACACTACACAGGTGCTGTAGGCTTGGGAGATGGACTCAGCAACCCATTCCCAAAAATCAAATCAATCTGCCATTGAAAACCCTATAAACAGCAGAGAAGCAATGACAATAGTGTCATTGTAAGTAGGGTCGCTATGAGTTGGATACTGACTCGACGGCACCTAACACCAACAACTAGCTCTAATAAGTGATGTTTTCACATTATAATTGGCTGTTTATACCTGCAGGTTAAAGCTACTGCAAATTTTGAAGATATTTGTTTTGAATTGCATTTGTATTGGTAGAGTGCTTGATTAGCATGCACTGAGGACTTGGATTTGATCTCCAACACCACACACACAAAAATAATTGCATCTTTATTTAACATGTTTATTGCCATTATTTCCTAAACAATACAAGTGTAACATCTGTTTACATAGTATTTACATTGTATTGTGTACAGGTTGAACATCTTTCTAATCTGAAAATCTGAAATCCACTATGTCCAAAAATCTAAAACTTTTTGAATGCCAACATTAAAACAGTTATAGATTTTGAAGCATTTAGGATTTTGGATTTTTGGATCAGAGATGCTTAACTGGTAAAGTCTATACAAATATTCCATAATTGAAAAGGAAAGGAAAGGAAAAAGAAAAAGTTAAGAAAAGAATAAGAAAAGGAAAAAGAAAAGAAAAAGAAAATCTTAAATCTAAAGCATTTCAAGTCCTGAGAATTTTTGATAAGGAATACTCAATTTATCAGCAACCTAGAGATTATTTACAGCATAGAGGAGCATGGGTATAAGTTACATAAAGATAATATATAATTTTATAAGAAAGAATTGAACATCCTTAAATTTTGGTATCTATGAGGGGTCCTGGGCTCTGCTTCTCACCCATGGCCTCCAAAGGACAATCATACTTTTTAAAAACTCTTCAAAATTACCATTTTATATTCTGTATCTGATAATGATAAAATATTGAATCTTTCTACAGCTACTTTCTTTTTCTACTAGATTTTTCTCCAGAGACATTGATTGCTTGGATGGTATGTAATTTTTGCTGTAACTTAATTTCTTTAGAAATGTTTGAGATTTTGGAAATAAATTTTGGTGGTAATTCTTTGAACTAAGGTTGAAATTCATTTCTTCTAGAGAGATTTTGCATGTTTCTGACATAACCACCTTAACTCTAACTTCTTAGCTTTGATTGTTATCCTTTGTAGGTTAAGTTACAGTTTGGTTACTGTTTATTATTATTTGTTTGTTTGTTTTATTTCTTTTCATGTTTCTCATATAGACCATATACTTCTTACAACATGAATTCATGTTGTTGTTAAGTGCCATGAAGTCATCTCTCACTCATAGAAACCCTCATAGTGTTTTGAATGGCTGATTGTTTTGGGATTGCTTTGAAAGTGGATTGCCACATCCTTCTCCCATTTTTGTGGTGCTGTGGATCGAACCCTGGGCCTCAAAGGCTACAGAGCAGCACTTTACCAACTGAGCTAAATCCAAGTCCCAATAATAAAAATAAAGCAGACTTATGACTGCAAATTCTCAAGGTATCATTATGTTTTTTCTACCTAATGCTAAATTCAAGATAGACATGTTTCGTGCCATAATATGTGCTGAGCTTTTGTTTATCGGGAACCCTTGTAGGGAAGGAACATCTTTTGTGGAGATCTCCAGTTGGATCCCCACTTACAACTGGCCTCAGGTTTTTGTTCTTGTTTCCAGCATTAAACTCAGGAAAGCAGAATTCAAGGTATCCAAGGTGTGTAAGAGGTGAGGCCACTTTGAAATTTGCTCACCTCCATGGGTTTCTGCTTTCATTTGCTTTGGGGCTATATAGATTCCTTACTTTTATCCTAGCTCAATGGTTCATTTGGAATTATTTCTAAGAATCTTTTAGCTGCTTCTCTTAAAGTCTGATCATCCATATTTCTAGAAAATATATACTTAGGATATTATTTATACTACTACATATTACTTAGTACTTCTGCTTTAATTATATTCACTCTTTATCAAGCATATAAATTATATGTATGCTCAATCTTCATTCTCTGCCTTATTATCAATCACTTGCTATTTTTAATTTTTATTTTCTTTTTCATACTGTTTCATTAGAGCAGTTTATGCTTCTCTTATTATTCTTGCCATAATTCCTGGTAACTTTAATATCCAAATAAAACACCTTTCTAGCACCCATGACTCTCTACTCCTTACTCTCTTCTCTTCTTTTCCTCTGCCACAGCCATTCACGCTCATGGTTCTATCTTAAACCGTATAATTACCAATAGCTACAATTACTCCATAATCTCAATTTCAACATTCCACACTTCCATAACTTCCTATTTTTCTAGCTCATTCTTTCTAATATTCCAGTTTGAATACTTCTTCCATTATTCTGATGTCTACAAACCATTGATCACACAATCTATCACTGTCTCTCATGCTGAGCCTCCTACTTTCAATGCCCTCATTCCAATTATTACCCAGCTTATATTCTATCCTCATCAATAAAATCACTGTCTTGCATAAACCCTCAACTATTTTGTCCCTCTCTGGCCTTTACAAATGTCAAAGCTGGTAAATTCCAATTTTTCTGTATCCTCTATCCAATTCTGTGTTTTAGCCCATTTTCTATTCATGTAAACAAACAAACAAACAAACAAAAAGGCACACACACTGAGTTAATAATAAAGCAAAGAAGTTTAATTTGGATCATTCTTCTAGAGGCTAAGAAGTCCAAGGCATGGTGACAGCATCCCATTAGGGCTTTTGCACTGGGTTATCCCATGGCAGAAAAGTGAAAGGGCAGAAGAGACAAAGCACCAAGAGTGGACTTACTTTATAATAACCCACTAGAAATAAATAACCCACTCTTATGATGATGATACTCATCCACTTACAATGGTTGCACCCTCAAGACCTAATCACCTCTCAAATCCCACCTCCCAACACTTTCATGTTAGGCCTCAGGCTTCTAGCATATGAATTTGGCAGAGACGTATGCCAAATCATAGCATTCTGTATGGTTGAATTTGGCTGGAGAAAAACAGCCATTTTGCCTTATTTCAGTTTAACTTTGTGATAATTAGCCCTGAGAAAGAGAGGGAGAGAGAGAGAAAGAGAGAGAGAATGAATATATATGTATGTATGCGTGCTGCCTGGCCACCATATTACACTTCCCACGACCATTCTCCTAGATTACTACCTTACATTTTCTCTCCTTTCCTCAAACCTCCAGCACATCCTTCTCTATCCTCACGGTCCTTGATTTCTATTTCCCTGTGTAATCAGAAGTAAAAGTAGACCGTCTAAACTTACCTACTACAACCCTACCCACCTCCTTGCAACTAATCTGCATTTTTTCCTCTTGAATGAACAATCTTTTCTAAGGCCATACTCTTTCATATCCCCTCTCGTCTACTCAGAAACATCTCTCCAACAAATTTCCCTCTCCTAGGATTGTCATTTTCTGCATCCACTACTGCATTTCAGTCTTACTCCCCTTAAAACTCCGTAACAGTTATTATGTTGTACAAGTAAATCAGAATATTCCACTCACCATCTAACAATCCTCTAATGGTTTTCCTTCATATTTGAGATAAAATCTAAGCTCCTTAAATTAGTTTGCAAAGACCTCTGTGATCTGGCCTCTACCTATCTACTGAAATTCATCTTGCACCACGTTCTGTCCTGTTCACTGTATTCTAGTCACAGAGACTTCCCCAAATCCACCAGACTTCTCTGACTATGGCTTTACCCAGTTTTTCTAACTACCTATAGGATTCTTTTCTTAATATTCAGAGGGGCTTCTCCCTGTTTACATTCGCATTTTGGCTGAAAGCCAACTTTACAGTGAAGTATCCATCTAATCCAAAGGAGGCAATCTTTGTCTTATGTTGTTGTTGTTAGGTGCTGTCGAGTCTGGTACAACTCTTAATGACCCTGTGTAAAATAGAATGAAACACTACCCAACACTGTGCCATGCCCAGCACTATGTCAGTGTTTCTCTGCTATTCATAAGGTTTCTGATGGCTGATTGTTTGAGGAATGGGCTGCCAGGTCCTTTTCCTAAGCCTACAGCACCTGGTATTCCCAGGCAGTCTCCCATCCAAGTATTAGCCAGGACTGACCTGGATCTGACTAGATCAGATGTTAGGGTGGCATGGTTGCAGGCCTACATGTTACCCTATTTTAATTCTTACTATGGTATTTATTATTCAGTATGTGATATTTTTCTTATTTATTCCTTATTTGTTTTATGAATTGCTTTCTGCTAAATATTTATCTCCCCTATAGCATAAATTTTTCCCTAGCACTGTCTCCTTAACACATAAAACAATACTCTGTATTAAACATTCAATAACTATTAATGAATAAGTCATAAATGAGTGAATGGGAATCCTATTAATCTATTTCTTATGGACTCTTAAAGATAATTCAACCTTCTTAAGACATATTCTAATACCTTGTTTTAACAAATTGATAGTTTCTAACTTGTCTCATATGTACAAAGGAAAGACGACTTTCCATTTAACTCATTCTAAACTTAATTAAACTAAATAAATTATGTGTGGCTATGGGAATTATCCCCCACACGTCTGTCAGTTTGCCGCACTGAGGGGGCTTGTGTATTGAGATGAGGCTGAGAGCTCTGCCACTGTAACCTTGGAAATGAGCAAGGTTACCCATGGTGGACAGGTTTTCAGCTGAGCTTCCAGACTAAGACAGACTAGGGAGTAGGACCTGGCGAGCCACTACCAAAACAACTAGCCATTGAAAACCCTATGGATAGCAAAGAAACACTGTCAGATATAGTGCCGGAAAATGAGGCTCCCAGGTTGGAAGGGACTCAAAAGACTACTGGGGAAGAGTTGCCTCCTCAAAGGAGAGTCTACTGTGATGACGGAAATGGAGTAAAGCCCCAGGGTGCTCAACTTGCTGATGTGGTATGACTCAAAATGAGGAGAAAGAACTGTAAACATCCATTAATAATTGGAACATGGAATGTACATAGTATGAATCTAGGAAAATTAGAAATCATTAAAATAAATGGAGTGCATAAACATTGACATTCTAGGCATCAGTGAGTTAAAATGGACCAGCATACGCCATTTTGAGTCAGACAATCATATGATCTACTATGCTGGGAATGACAGACTAAAGAGAAATGGGGTTGCATTCATCATCAAAAATGACATCTCAAGATCTGTCATGAAATACAATGCTGTCACTGATAGAATAATATATATATGCATACAAGGAAGGAGAGTTAATATGACTATTATTCAAATTTATGCACCCACCACTAAGGCCACAAATGAAGAAAGGGAAGACTTCTATCAGCTTCTGCAATCTGAAATAGAGCAAACATGCAATTAAGACATACTGATAATCATTGGCGACTGCAATGCAAACGTTGGAAACAAAGAAGGCGGCTCAGTAGTTGGAAAATACGGTCTTGGTGACAAAAACGAAGCTGGAGATTACATGATAGAATTTTGTCAGACCAATGACCTTTTCATTACAAATACATTTTTTCAACATGATAAACAGAGACTATACACATGGACTTCACCAGATGGAACACACAGGAATCAAATTGACTACATATGTGGAAAGAGACGATGGAAAAGCTCTGTACAAAATGTCAAAACAAGACCAGGTGCTGACTGTGGATCAGACCATCAACTTGTCATAAGCAAGTTCAAACTGAAGCTGAAGAAAATTAGAACAAGTATACGAGAGCCATGGTATGACCTTGAGTATATCCCACCTGAGTTCAGAGACCACCTCAAAAATAGGTTTAATGCATTAGACACAAATGACAGGAGACCAGAAGACTTGTGGCATGACATAAAAGATATCATTCAAGAAGGAAGCAAAAAGTTCTTAAAAAGACAAGAAAAAAAGAAAAGACCAAATTACATGTCAAAAGAGACACTGGACCTTGCACTCGAACATCCAGCAGCTAAAGCAAAAGGAAGACATGA
>VMDO01041870.1:0-10908 GCA_007922755.1 Pedetes capensis
CCTAGCAATGAAGGAAACATCACTATAATATTGGCCCTCACCCTTAACCCTAACCCTAACCATAACCCTAACTGAAGACATTGTATTGAGACATTGCATTTTAAATCCAATATATATGATTCCTTCATTTTAACACTCCATGTTGCACAGATCCCTTCCCTGATTACTATCTTAACACTAACATGAAACATAACCCTAATCCTAGATTAACCCTAACACTCACCGTAAAGCTAGAGCTAACCCTAACCCAAAACCTCATCCTTAGCCTAACCTATCCCTTACCCTAACACTAACGCTAATCTGAGAGACTGCACTCAGACAATTCAGTAGAATGCAAATTATTATGGTGTCCTAAATTTAAACCTCCCAGCTGCACATATCCTAACCCTGAGTAAAACCCTAACACTAACTCGAAGTCTCACCCTAACATTTGCCCTTAAACTTAACCCTAACCCTAACCCTATCCTTATTGTCAACGAAGTTCACAGATATTGCAGTTGAATTCAAATTTTTGTGATTCTCTACCTTAAACACTCCCTGTTGCACAGATACATTCCCTGATTATGATCAAAATATTAACATGAAATATAAACCTAATACTAGCCCTAAACCTAACCCTAAGCCTAACCCTGTCTGAAACCCTAACCCTAACCCTAAAACTAGGCAATACCCTAAATTTAACTCTAATCCTAGTCTTAGGTGAAACCATAACCCTGAGCCTAAACCTAACCCTAGGTAAAACCCTAACCCTAAATCTAGCCATAACTCTAGCAAAAGCACTAACACTTACCATGACCTTAACCCTAGCTGAAACCCTAAACCTAAACCTAACCCTAGCCGAAACCCTGCCCTAACCCTCACCCTACCCCTAGGTGAAACCCTCACCCTAACCCTGCACCTCATCCTAAAAGAATACGTAATGCTAACCCTAGGTGAAATCCTACCCCTAACCCTAAACCTAAGCCTAGGTGAAACCGTAACTCTAACAGTAACCCTAAACCTAGCTGAAGCCCTAAACCTAACCATAAACAACCCTAACCGAAAACCTAACCCTAAACCCTTACCTATCCCTAGCTGTAACCCTAACACTAACCCTAACCCTAGGTGAAATCCTACCCCTAACCCTAACCCTAATCCTAGCTGAAATCCTAAACATAACCCTAACACTTGCGGAAACCCTAACACTAACACATACACTAAACCTAGGTGAAACCCTAATCATAAACCTAACCCTAGCTGAAACCCTAACCCTAACCCTAAACCTAAACCTAGCCATAACAATAACCCTAAAAATAATCCTATCCCAAACCCTAATCCGAACACTAACCCCATTCTCAGACACTGCATTCAAACTCTGTGGTTATTTTCAATTTGTATTGTGGTCTAAGTGAGACCATCCAATTTGCACATATCACATCCCTAAGCACAACCCAAGCAATGAAAGAAACATCACCGTAATATTGGCCCACACCCTGAACCATAATGCTAACCGTAACCCTAATTTAAGACGTTGTATTCAGACATTGCAGTTGAAATCCAGTTTGTATGATTCCCTAATCTTAACACTCCATGTTGCACAGTTCCCTTCCCTGATTATTATCCTAACACTAACATGAAACATAACCCTAATCCTAGATTAACCCTAACATTCACCGTAAACCTAGAGCTAATCCTAACCCAAAATCTCATCCTTAGCCTAACCCTATCACTTACCTAACACTAACGCTAATCTGAGAGACTGCACTCAGACACTGCAGTAGAATGCAAATTACTATGGTGCCCTGAATTTATACCTCCCAGCTGCACATATCCTATGCCTCAGAAAAGAGTTAACACTACCTCGAAGTCTAACCCTACCATTTGCCCTTAAACTTAACCCTAACCCTAATCCTATTGATAACGGTCAACAGAGTTCACAGATATTGGAGGTGAATTCAAATTTCTGTGATTCCCTAACTTAAAAACTATCCGTTGCACAGATACATTCCCTGATTACAATCAAAACATTAACATGAAACATAAACCTAACACTAGACCTAAATATAAACTTAAGCCTAACCCTAGGTGAAACCCTAACCCTAACGCTAACCATAAACCTAGGTTAAAACCTAAATTTAACCCTAACCCTAACCCTAGGTGATACTGTATCACTAAACCTAACCCTAACCCTAGGTAAAACCCTAACCCTAGGTGAAGCCCTAACACTAACCCTAACGCTAAGCCTAGCTGAAACCCTAAACCTAAACCTAAACCTACCCGAAAACCTAAACCTAACCCTCAGCCTAAACCGAGTGAAGCACTTACCCTAACCATATGCCTAAAACTAAATGAAACCCTAAGCCTAACCCTAAACCTAGCTGAAACCCTAAACCTAACCCCTAACCTAACCCTAGCTTTAACCCTATCCCTAACCCTAACCCTAGGTAAAACCCTAAACCTAAACCTAAAGCTAACCCTAGGCGAATCTCTAACACTAACCCTAACACTAACCCTAGCTGAAACCCTAAACCTAAACCTAACCCCAGGCCAAAACCTGACCATAAACCTCAGCCTAACTCTAGGTGAAATCCTCAACCTAAACCTGGGCCTAACCCTAAAAGAAACCCTAACCTTCAGCCTAACACTAACCCTAGGCAAAATCCTAAACCTAACCCTAACCCTAGCTGAAACCCTAAACCAAACCCTAACCCTAACCCTAACCCTAAACCTTACCCTACCCTAGGAAAAAAACTAACACTTACCCTAACCCAAACCCTAATCCTAACCTAACGCTAACTCTAACCCTAAACCGAGGCAAAACCCTAACCCTAATTCTAACTCTAACCCTAGGCAAAACACTAAAATTAACCCAAACTGTAAACCTAGGAGAAAACATAACCCTAACCCTAACCCTAACCCTGGGTGAAACCCTAACCGTAAATCTCATTCTTGCCCTAGGCAAATCTGTAACCCTAAACCTAAACCTAAACCTAGCTGAAACACTCAACCCTACCCTAACCCTAACCCTAGCTGAAAACCTAACCCTAAACCTTACCCTAACCCTAGGCAAAACCCTGACACTAACCCTAAACCTAACCCTAACCCTAAGCATAAACCTAACCTACACTCTAGGCAAAACCATACACTAAACCTAACCCTAACCCTAATTGTACTACTTACAATAGGAGGAACCCTAACCGTAATCCTAACCGTAACCCTAGCTCAATGCCTTAACCTAACCCTAACCCAAGCAGAAACCCTAGCACTAACCCTATCCCTTAACTTAGGTGAAATCCTAACCCTAAACCTAAGCCTACCCCTAGCCAAAAACACAGCCCTAAACCTAACACTAACCCTAACACTTACCCTAACACTAACCGTAACCCTAATCCTAGGTGAAAAACTAACCCTAACCCTAACCCTAACAGTAGGCAAAACCCTAAACCTAACCCTAACCCTAGCTGTAATGCTGAACCAAACCTAACCCTAGCCAAAACCCTAACACTAAACCTAAACCTAATCCTAGGAAAAACCCTAACCCTAAACGTAGGCGAAACCCTAACCCTAAAACTAACCCTAAACCTAGCTCAAACCCTAACCCTAACCCCAGGAGAAACCCTAACCCTAATACTAGGCAAAACCCAAACCCTACCCCTAACACTAACCATATGGGAATCGCTAACCCTAACATTAACCCTAACCTTAACTCTAACCTTAGGCTAAAACCTAACCATAAACCTACCTTTTCCCTAGTCAAAAACATAAACCTAACCCTAACCCTAACCCTAAACCAAACCTAACCCAAAATCTAACCCTAAACCTAGGCAAAACCCTAACCATAATTCTAACCCTAACCCTAGGCAAAACATTAAAATTAAGCCAAACTGTAAACCGAGGAGAAAACATAACCCAAACCCTAACCCTAACCCTGGGTGAAACACTAAACGTAACTCTCACTCTTGCCCTAGGCAAATCTGTAACACTAAACCTAACACAAAACCAAGATGAAACCCTAAATCATACCCTAACCCTAACCCTAGTTGAAACCCTAACCCTAAACCTTACCCTAACCCTAGGCAAAACCCTAACCCTAACCCTAACCCTAACCCTAAACTAACCCTTACTCTAAACCTAAACCTAGGCAAAACCCTAACCATAATTCTAACCCTAACCCTAGGCAAAACCTTAAAATTAACCCAAACTGTAAACCTAGGAGAAAACATAACCCAAACCCTAACCCTAACCCTGGGTGAAACACTAAACGTAACTCTCACTCTTGCCCTAGGCAAATCTGTAACACTAAACCTAACACAAAACCAAGATGAAACCCTAAACCATACCCTAACACTAACCCTAGCTGAAAGCCTAACCCTAAACCTTACCCTAACCCTAGGCAAAACCCTAACCCTAACCCTAACCCTAACCCTAAACTAACCCTAAATCTAACCCTAAACCTAGGCAAAACCCTAACCATAATTCTAACCCTAACCCTAGGCAAAACCCTAAAATTAACCCAAACTGTAAACCTAGGAGAAAACATAACCCTAACCCTAACCCTAAACCTGGGTGAAAACATAACTGTAACTCTCACTCGTGCCCTAGGCAAATCTGTAACCCTAACCCTAACCAAAAAACTAGCTGAAACCCTCAACACTAACCTAAACCTAAGCCTAGCTGAAACCCTAACCCTAAACCTTACCCTAACCCTAGCAAAACCCTAACCATAACACTAACCCTAACCCTAACCCTAAGCATAACCCTAACCTTCACTCTAGGCGAAACCATACACTAAACCTAACCCTAACCCTAACTGTACTACTTACACTAGGAGAAACCCTAACCATAATCCTAAACGTAACCCTAGCTGAATGCCTTAACATAACCCTAACCCAAGCAGAAACCCTAGCACTAACCCTCTCCCTTAACTTAGGTGAAATCCTAACCCTAAACCTAAGCGTACACCTAGCCAAAAACATAGACCTAACCCTAACACTAACCCTAACACTTACCCTAACCCTAACCCTAACCCTAACCGTAGGTGAAAAACTAACCCTAACCCTAACCGTAACAGTAGGCAAAACCCTAAACCTAACCCTAACCCTAGCGATAATGCTGAAACAAATCTAACCCTACCCAAAACCCTAACACTAAACCTAACCCTAATCCCAGGAAAAACCCTAACCCTAAACGTAGGCGAAACCCTAACCCAAACACTAACACTAAACCTAGCTCAAACCCTAACCCTAACCCTAGGAGAAACCCTAACTCTAAACCTAGGAAAAACCCTAACCCTACCCCTAACATTAACCCTATGGGAAACACTAACCTTAACCCTAACCCTAACTCTAACCTTAGGCTAAAACCTAACCCGAAACCTACCCTAACCCTAGCCAAAAACCTAACCCTACCCCTAAAACTAACCCTAGGTGAAAACCTAACCCTAACTCTAACCCTAAACCTAGGCAAAACCCTAACCATAATTCGTACCCTAACCCTAGGCAAAACCCTAAAATTAACCCAAACTGTAAACCTAGGAGAAAACATAACCCTAACCCTAAACCTATAACCGGGTGAAACCCTAACCGTAAGTCTAACTCTTGCCCTAGGCAAATCTGTAACACTAACCCTAACCCAAAACCTTGCTGAAAACCTAACCATAAACCTTAACCTAACCCTAGGCAAAACCCTAAACATAAACCTAACCCTAATCCTAAGATAACCCTAACACTAACCCTAAACCTAGGCAAAACCCTAACACTAATTCTAACCCTAACCCTAGGCAAAACCCTAAAATTAACCCAAAAGGTAAACCTAGGAGAAAACATAACCCTTATCCTAACCCTAACCCTGGGTGAAACCCTAACCGTACATCTCAATTTTGCCCTAGGCATATATTTAACCCTAACCCTAACCCAAAACCTAGCTGAAAACCTCAATGGTACCCTAACCCTAACACTAGCTGAAAGCCTAACCATAAACCTTACACTAACACTAGGCAAAACCCTAACCATACCCCTAATCTAACCCTAATCCTGGGCAAAACCCTAACCATAATTCTTACCCTAACCTTAGGCAAAACCCTAAAATTAACCCAAACTGTAAACCTGGGATAAAACATAAACCGAACCCTAAACCTAACCCTGGGTGAAACCCTAACCGTAACACTCATTCTTTCCCTAGGCAAATCTGTAAACCTAACCCTAAACCAAAACCTAGCTGAAACCCTCAACCCTACACTAACCATAAACCTAGCTGAAACCCTAACTCTAAACCTTACCCTAAACCTAGGCAAAACCCTAACACTAACCCTAACCCTAACACTAACCCTAAGCATAAACCTAACCCTCACTCTAGGCGAAACCATACACTAAACCTAACCGTAACCCTAACTGTACTACTTACACTAGGAGAAACCCTAACCATAATCCTAACGGAAACCCTAGCTGAATGCCGTAACATAACCCTAACCCAAGCAGAAACCCTAGCACTAACCCTCTCCCTTAACATAAGTGAAATCCTAACCCTAAACCTAAGTCTACCCCTAGACAAAAACGTAGCCCTAACCCTAACACTAACCCTAACACTTACCCTAACCCTAACACTAACCCTATGCGAAAAAATAAGACTAACCCTAACCCTAACAGTAGGCGAAACCCTAAACCTAACCCTAACCCTAGCTGTAATGCTGAACCAAATCTAATCCTAGACAAAACCCTAACACTAAACCTAACCCTAATCCTAGGAAAAACCCTAACCCTAAACGTAGGCGAAACCAAAACGCTAAAACTAACCCTAAACCTAGGTCAAACCCTAAACCTAAACCTAGGAGAAAACCTAACCCTAACCCTAGGCAAAACCCTAACCCTACCCCTAACACTAACACTATGGGAATCCCTAACCCTAACCATAACCCTAAACCTACTCTAACCTTAGGCTAAAACCTAACCCTAAACCAACCCTAACCCTAGCCAAAAACCTAACCCTAACCCTAAAACTAAACCTAGGTGAAAACCTAAACCTAACTCTAACCCTAACCCTAGGCAAAACCCTAAAATTAACCCATACTGTAAACCTAGGAGAAAACATAATCCTAACCCTAACCCTAAACCTGGGTGAAACCCCAACCGTAACTGTCACTCTTGCCCTAGGCAAATCTGTAACCCTAACCCTAACCCAAAACCCAGCTGAAAGCATAAACCCTACCCTAACCCTAACCCTAGCTGAAAACCTAACCCTAACCTTACCCTAACCCTAGGCAAAGCCCTAAACTGAACCCTAACCCTAACCATAAACATAAGCATAACCCTAACATTCACTCTAGGTGAAACCATACACTAAACCTAACCCTAATCTTAACTGTACTACTTACAGTAGGAGAAAACCTAACCATAATCCTAACCATAACCCAAGCTCAATGCCTTAACATAACCCTAACCCAAGCAGAAACCCTACAACTAACCCTCTCCCTTAACTTAGATGAAATCCTAACCCTAAACCTAAGCCTAACCCTAGCCAAATACATAACCCTAACCCTAACACTAACCCTAACACTTACCCTAACCCTAACCCTAACCCTAACCCTAGGTGAAAAACTAACCCTAACCCTAACCCTAACAGTAGGCAAAACCCTAAACCTAACCCTAACCCTAGCGGTAATGCTGAAACAAATCTAACCCTAGCCAAAACCCTAACACTAAACCTAATCCTAATCTTAGGAAAAACCCTAACCCTAAATGTAGGGGAAACCATAACCCTAACACTAACCCTAAACCTAGCTCAAACCGTAACCCTAAACCTGGGAGAAACCCTAACCCTAACCCTAGGCACAAACCTAACCCTACCCCTAACACTAACCCTATGGGTAACCCTAACCTTAACCCTAACCCTAACTCTAACCTTAGGCTAAAACCTAACCCTAAACCTACCCTAACCCTAGCCAAAAAACTAACCCCAACACAAAAACTAACCCTAGGTGATAACCTAACCCTAACTCTAACCATAAACTTAGGCAAAACCGTAACCCTAATTCTTACCCTAACCCTAGGCAAAACCCTAAAATTAACCCAAACTGTAAACATAGGAGAAAACATAACCCTAACCCTAAACCTAAACCAGGGTGAAACCCTAACCGTAACTCTCAATCTTGCACTAGGCAAAATTGTAAAAGTAAACCTAACCCAAAACCTAGCAGAAACCCTAAACCTAAACTTACCCTAAACCGAGGCAAAACCCACCCTAACCCTAACCCTAACCCTAACCCTAACCCTAAGCATAAACCTAACCCTCACTCTAAGCGAAACCATACACTAAACCTAACTGTAACCCTAACTGTACTACTTACACTAGGAGAAACCCTAACCATAATCTTAACCATAACCCTAGCTGAATGCCTTAACATAACCCTAACCCAAGCAGAAACCGTAGCACTAAACCTCTCCCTTTACTTAGGTGAAAACCTAACCCTAAACCTAAGCCAACAGCTAGTCAAAAACATAGCCCTAACCCTAACACTTCCCCAAACACTAACCCTAACCCTAACCCTAGGTGAAAAACTAACCCTAACCCTAACCCTAACAGTAGGCCTAACCCTAAACCTAGCCCTAACACTAGCTGTAATGCTGAACCAAATCTAACCCTAGCCAAAACCGTAACACAAAACCTAAACCTCATCCTAGGAAAAACCCTAACCCTAAACGTAGGCGAAACCATAACCCTAACACTAACCCTAAACTTACCTCAAACCCTAACCCTAACCCTAAACCTAACCCTAGGCAAAACCCTAACCCTACCCCTAAAACTAACCCTATGGGAATCCCTAACCTTAAACCTAACCCTAAAACTAACTCTAACCTTAGGCTAAAACCTAACCCTAAACCTACCCTAACCCTAGCCAAAAACCTAACCCTAACCCTAAAACTAATCCTAGGTGAAAACCTAACCCTAACTCTAACCCTAAACCTAGGCAAACCCTAACCCTAACCCTAACCCTGGGTGAAACCCTAACCGAAAAAAATCCCTCTTGCCCTAGGCAAATCTGTATCTCTAACCCTAACCAAAAACCTAGCTGTAACCCTCAACCCTACCCTAATCCTAACCCTAGCTGAAACCCTAACCCTAAACCTTACCCTAACCATAGGCAAAACCCTAACTCTTAACCTAACCCTAACCCTAATCCTAAACTAACGCTAACTCTAACCCTAAACCGAGGCAAAACCCTAACCCTAATTCTAACCCTAACCCTAGGCAAAACCCTAAAATTAACCCAAACTGTAAACCTAGGAGAAAACATAACCATAACCCTAACCCTAACCCTGGGGGAAACCCTAACCTTAAGTCTCAATCTTGCCCTAGGCAAATCTGTAACACTAACCCTAACCCAAAACCTAGCTGAAACCCTAAACCCTAACCTAACTCTAACCCTAGCTGAAACCCTAACACTAAACCTTACCCTAACCCTAGGCAAAACCCTAACCCTAACCCTAACCCTTACCCTAACCTAAACCTAACTCTAACCCCCAACCTAGGCAAAACCCTAACCCTAATTGTAACCCTAACCCTAGGCAAAACCCTAAAATTAACCCAAACTGTAAACCTAGGAGAAAACATGACCCTAACCCTAACCCTAACCCTGGGTGAAAACCTAACTGTAACTCTCACTCTTGGCCTAGGCAAATCTGTAACACTAACCCTAACCCAAAACTTAGCTGAAACACTCAACCCTACCCTAAACCTAAGCCTAGCTGAAACCCTAACCCTAAACCATACCCTAACCCTAGCAAAACCCTAACCATAACCCTAACCCTAACCCTAACCCTAAGCATAACCCTAACCTTCACTCTAGGCGAACCATACACTAAACCTACACCTAACCCAAAATGTACTACTTACACTAGGAGAAACCCTAACCATAATCCTAAACATAACCCTAGCTGAATGCCTTAACATAACCCTAACCCAAGCAGAAACCCTAGCACTAACCCTCTCCCTTAACTTAGGTGAAATCCTAACCCTAAACCTAAGCGTACACCTAGCCAAAAACATAGCCATAACCCTAACACTAACCCCAAGACTTACCCTAACCCTAACCTTAACCCTAACCCTAGGTGAAAAACTAACCCTAACCCTAACCCTAACAGTAGGCAAAACCCTAAATCTAACCCTAACTCTAGCGGTAATGCTGAAACAAATCTAACCCTAGCCAAACCGTAACAGTAAACCTAATCCTAAACCTAGGAAAAACCCTAACCCTAAACGTAGGCGAAACCATAACCCAAAAACTAACCCTAAACCTAGCTCAAACCCTAACCCTAAACCTAGGAGAAACCCTAACCCTAACTCTAGGCAAAACCCTAAACCTACCCCTAACACTAAAACTATGGGAAACCCTAAACTTAAACCTAACCCTAACTCTAACCTTAGGGTAAAATCTAACCCTAAACCTACCCTAACCCTAGCCAAAAACCTAACCCTAACCCTAAAACTAATCCTAGATGAAAACCTAACCCTAACTCTAACCGTAAACCTAGGCAAAACCCTAACCCTAAACCTAAACCTGGGTGAAACCCTAACCGTAAAAATCACTCTTGCCCTAGGCAAATCTGTAACCCTAACCCTAACCAAAAACCTAGCTGTAACCCTGAACCCTACCCTAATCCTAACCCTAGCTGAAACCCTAAACCTAAACCTTACCCTGACCATAGGCAAAACCCTAACTCTTAAACTAACCCTAACCCGAATCCTAAACTAACGCTAACTCTAACCCTAAACCGAGGCAAAACCCTAACCCTAATTCTAACCCTAACCCTAGGCAAAAGCCTAAAATTAACCCAAACTGTAAACCTAGGAGGAAACATAACCCCAACCCTAACCATAACCCTGGGTGAAACCCTAAACGTAACTCTCACTCTTGCCCTAGGCAAATCTGTAACC
>VMDO01041871.1:0-10912 GCA_007922755.1 Pedetes capensis
ATCAAAATGCATATATGGAAATGTCACAATGAAAAGCGTGTCAAAATGAATCACATTAAGATGTACATTAAAAATTTCTAATTAAAAAAAGAAAAGGAAAGAGGGGGAAGATGCAGAAGAAGAAGAGGAGGAGGAGGAGGAGGAGGAGGAGGAGGAGGAACCCCTTACAGAAGACTGGGGCAAGAGGAGGTCATTCTTTGCTTGAGCCTGAGGATGCCCCCAGTCCATCCCCCTAGGGCTGAGCCCTAGTCCAGCCCATCCCCCATTCTTACCTGGGACACTTGCTGGCCCTCCCTTTTGTTATGTGAGAGTCTCCACCAGACAGAAAAGGATATGGTCCCCAGTGATCTACAGCTGGCAACCACTGCTAGTTTTGTTGCTGTCCTTGCTGCCCTTACTGTTTCCACTTGTGGGGGCGGCCACGTTATTGTTGCCATCACTGTCAGAGGTCTGACCCAGCCCCCTCTGCAGCCCCCACTCAGTGTCAGACGCCCTCCGGAAAAGACGAACTGGTGACTGTGTTCTCTACACTTGTTGTTTGGTGCCGTGGAGTCAGTATCCGAGTCATAGCAACCGTACATACAACAGGGGAAACCCTATTGTCATTGCTTCTCTGTTGTTCATAGAGTTTTCAATGGCAGATTGATTTTTGGGAGGGGGTTGCCAGGTCCTTCTCCCAGCCTACAGCCCCTGGTGTTCCCAGGCAGTCTCCCATCCAAGTACTAACCAGGCCCCACCCTGCTTAGCTTCCGAGATTTGATGGGATCGGATCCACAGGGCTACGGCTGCAGGATCTTTACACTTGGGAGTGTGTTAAATTCAAAACTGCACAGGTGGAATTGAAGCCTCCTTGTTTAAATTCAAAATCAGGTTGAGAATAATGAAATGGTAGAAATGGAGACAGCATTTAAAAAGCAGTGGAAGCAAGATGGAAATTGTGAATACAGTGGAGAAGTGAAGGCCGAAAAGCTAACAGTGGAGCAAATGAGAAGAAATAAAAGCAGTTGTGGTAAGTTATGGATAAAAATTCATCCGTGTGTGTGTGTGTGTGTGTGTGTGTGTGTGTGAGATATCATATCCATGTGGCAAATGTAAGAAAATACTTTATAAACTTTTTTTTCCCCTTTTTTCTTTTCTCAGGCAAACAACTGATCCAGCCTCCTTCCTTTTGGTGGGCTAAGGCACCGTCAGCCCTCTGACGGTGGATTACTTGAACTTCTATTGTCTGACCTCACAATCAAGCCATCATTTTGCTGTTGTTTCCATGGGGGAAATGTGTTTTGCATTGCAAGGAACAGAATTCCAAGTGAATTTTGGACCACAACATGTTTATAAAATGGGACTGCTGACTTCCAGTTTCAGAAGAGAGGCTGTGGTTCCTGCCAACAATCTGCTTGGTATAACACACTCTATGTAAAGAAAAAATAAATAAACTATACATTACAATGCAATTGGAATCCATTCTCTTCCTTGTAAATGTGTTAAGATATGGAAGGCTAACTTAGTCTTTGTTAAACTGTGATTTACATATTTGTGATTTATTCCTCTTCTTGTGTGTGTTTCTACAGTGACTATAACACACAAATTTTATTTTCAAAATCAGAAAAACAATATACTATAATATATAAACTATAACTTTCTTTTGGTGCTAGGGATGGAATTTGTGCATACTGTTTTTAAAAGAGAGAGACTCTTAGAGTTGCCTTTCATGTAATTTTAAGAAAAATCACTAAAGTTGACAAAATTCCATTTGACACTGAAAGATTTGTGAATCCTGTCTTTCTTGAGCAATGCCACAAACTTCACTCCTCTTGTACTGAGTCTTTGGAGAAAAGATTGAGGAAGAACATGGGGAGGGTAGGTGCCCCCTATTTCCATTTAACCTCATAAATTCTAACTCTTTGCTATCTCTTAGCAACCACACCTGCAGGATGGACTGAGTTTAACAAAAGAGGCATTCAAAGGCAGAGGATGACAGTTATACCATTCCAAAGTCAAGGTTGTCCCTTTGTTGAGACCAGCCATACAGTTGCAGGTTTATGTTTTCTAATACGTTCACATAGTTCATTGATTTAAAAACACAAAATGCTTTACAGTGGTTGTTTTTGGGGGTCCTTCATCTGTGCAGTGTCCATCTGCCCAGCCTCCGCAACTAACAAATTATTTTCATTAGTTTCAGGTATATCCTCAGAGAGTTTCTTTAGTCAAATGCAAGTCTGTAAGACCTCATATATATTTTCAGTTATGGGTCATTTAAAGAGCACCATGTCAGGCAAAAGTGATCTTTGTCCCAGCATATTTTTTTCCCTTTTGTATAAGAAAAAATAGCGAACCTTATATATCTGTATAAACAACAGCAATAGTATAGATAACCCAGCGTACCAGCTAGTGCTACTGGAGATTCATGGCCACAAGAGAGAGGCAGTTTCTGAACACAGGTCCCAGAATCTGGCAACAGAACTCTGGTCCTTATATGGCCAGCATATAAACGAATTTATATCTGACATAGAAGTTATAGTAGAGAGTGTAGAATAGGTTTATTAAAGATAATATGCCTTTAAGAAATAATTACAGAGAAGACTGAGACACCAGAAGCTTAGGTAAACCTATAAAGGAACTTCAAGTAGGTTCTCCAGGTGAATCGGCATAAGAATATTTCTGTTCCCAGGGGAAGGTAAAGAAGACAGAGAACAGGGGAGTTAAGAAGCCTTCAAGAGGGAAAAGTACCTAGAGAAGATGGCGGGGCCAAGAGAAGGGAGGAGCATAAATGTGGTTGCTAGAGAAAGAAGAGAAAAGGGCAAGTGAAGAGGAAAGAAAAGAAAGGAAAAAGAGTGGGTGGATATTTCTCCTAGTGTTATTTGTACTAGGGCATACGCAGTGTGACATCAATCCTCGGTGCCCAACTTGGGTGCCCAGCAAGACATAGGCCTAGGATCTTTGTTTTGTAAATGGCTCAATGGCTTGAATGGGGGATAGGACCCATTTGAAAATGTCCTTCCAATGTCATCAGAGACACATGTGGCTGCTTCATCATGGCAGAAAGGCAGGAGCAATTTTTAATCCCCCTTTCCTCCATCTTGCCTCTTAATGCCTGAGCTAAATGGCCTATCACAAGTACAAGGAGTCAGTAGGAATACAATTAGTTTAGAACAGATCTTGGAACTGTATTTCTTTGTGCTTCAACCAAGAAATGGAACATGCATCTATGAGTGTGAAGATAAAATGGGTACCTGGCTGTGTCAGGCTCTGCTCAGTGCAAGCTCCTGGGTGGAAAGTAGGTAGGCATTGATGAGTGTCTTACTGCAGACTTCTGTGTCTTCTAGGGATGATAAAGGCACAGCCTTATATGGTGGCTCACAACTCTTAAACTAGATTTACAAAGCAAGATCCATGTTATCAGATACCATCTGCAGTGAGCTTATCAGCCCACCCTTCTTTTGGCTTGTGCAAATGTTACCACCATTGCTGAAAGTTTATTAAGCTTCTGTAAGGTGTTCTTTCTACAATGCAGAGTGATTACTGTGTTGGGAGAGAATGCTGGACCTCCAGAAGGTCTAAAAAGGCAGAATGGGGATACAAGAGCACTTAATTGTACTCATGAGGAATCTGTCCATGGACCAGGAAGCCATCATTCAAAGAGAACAATGAAACAGAGAAGAGGCTAATGGGAATGTGCAAAGCCTTATGGAAATTTGGGAGTTTCTCTCTTTCTTAAGATATACTGAAAAAAGTACAATATACCTGAAAAAAGCCGAATGGACTTCTACAGCATTATTTTGCATAAATAATGTTAACTTACAGGTTACATTTTAAAAGCTTAGTACAGTGTCTTTAAACAACCTAGTCTATCTATAGGAAATACTTGCTTTAATTGTTTTATTATCTATCTACATTTATTATATAGAATATATCACATATATACATTGTTGTTGTTAGTGCTGTTGAGTCGGGTCTGACTCACAGCGAGCCTATGTACAACAGAACAAAACACTCTCCAATACTGTTCCATGTCTACCTGGCATGATATAATTGCTTCTCTGATATTCATAGAGTTTTTCAAAGGCTGATTGTTTCAGGATTGTTTCAAGAATGGGTTTCCAGGTCCTTCTCCTGTCTTTGTGGTGCTGGGATCGAACTCAGGGCCTCAGAGAATGCAGAGCAACACTTTGTCAACTGAGCTAAATGCTAATCCTATATATGTGTATATAATACATGGTACAGACTAGGGAGAAGGACCAGGCAACCCATTCCTGAAAATATTAGCCCTTGAAAACCCTAGGAACAGCAGAGAAGCACTGTCAAATATAGTGCCAGAAAATGAGACCCCCCAGGTTAGAAGGCACTCAAAAGAATATGAGCAATGTACAATGAAAGGCATGTATTGAAATGTCATAATGAGACCCATACAGTTGTACATTAAAAATTACTAATAACAAAATTAAAGAAAAAGAAAGAAAGACAACTGGGGAAATGTTTCCTCCTCAAAGTAAGGTCAACCTTAATGATGGGAATGGAGCAAAGCTCCTGGGGCCTCCATTTATTGATGTGGCACAACTCCAGATGAGAAGAAACAGCTATAAATTCCTACCAATAATCAGAATGTGGAATATACATAATATGAACCTAGAAAAATCAGAAATCATCAAAAGTGAAATGGTGCACATAAACATCAATATCATAGGCATCAGTGAGCTAACATGGACTGGTATTGGCCATTTTGAGTCAAATAATCCCATCATGTACTATGCTAGGCATGACAACTGAAAGAGAAATGGGGTTACATTCATCATCTTCAGATCTGTCCTAAATTACAATACTGTCAGTAACAGAATAATATCCATATGCCAACGAGGAAGGACAGTTAATATGACTATTATTTAAATTTATGCACGCATGACTAAGGTCACAAATGAAGAAATGGAAGATTTTTAACATCTCCTGTAGTCTGAAATTGATTGAACATGCAACCAGAATGCACTGATAATTACTGGTGGTTGGAATGGAAAAGTTGAAAATAAAGAAAAAAGCTCAGTAGTTGGAAAATACAGCCTTGGTGATAGAAAGGATTGCATGATAGAATTTTGTCAGACCAACAACTCTTTCATTGCAAACACATTTTTTTCACGAACAGAAACAATGACTGTACATGTGGAACTCACTAGATGGAACATGTGGGAATCAAATCGACTACATTTGTGGAAAGAGAAGTTGGAAAACGTCAATATCACAAATGAAAACAAGACCAGGTGCTAATTGTGGATCAGACCATCAACTGCTCCTTTGAAGGTTCAAGCTGAAACTGAAGCAAATTAGAATAAGTGTTCATCAAGCTCAAAGGAGAATTACCATATGGTCTCAATCATATATGGGAGCTGAATCTTACTTAAAAGAAGGAAAAACTCTACACATAAGTTGATATATAAAAATGCACAATTAAACTTAGCAAAGAAGAGACAATATAAAGAGTAGAAGGAAGGAGGGAGGGAAATAGCAAAGGGAAGTGAAGATTGCAAAAGGTGGGATAGGGAGGAGAATCAATGTAGAAGAATAAAGGGGGAGAGGATAATCTCAATGTAAATGATACAACTTCATGAATACATGGGAAAAATAGGGAATGTAACCCAATGCATATGAGTTTCACTACATATTAGTCATAAGATTCCATAAACCTTGTAAGTTGATAAAAGTATAACCAAAAGTGATATAATAGTTATATATAATAGATATAATATATAATGGAAAAATCCAATGCTGTATTACCCTGTACCCCACCAATATTTACCAATACGGGGGAAAAAAAGAATAAGTGTTCATAAGCTGAGTATGACCTTAAGTATAACCCACTTGAGTTCAGAAACCACCTCGAGAACAAATCTGATGCATTAGACACTAATGATCAAAGACCAGATGAGTTGTAGCATGACATCACAGACATCACTCATGAGGAAAGCAAAGTGTTATTAAAAAGACAGGGAAAAAAAAGAGAAAAGACCAAATTACATGTCAAAAGAGACTCTGAAACTTGCCCTTGAATGATGAGTAGCTAAAGTAAAAAGAAGACATGACAAAGTTAAAGAACTAAACAGAAGATTCCAAAAGGCAGGTCGAGAAGACATAATCAAATATTATAATGACATGTGCAAAGAGCTGGAGATAGAAAACCAAAAGGAGAAAACATCCTCTGTTTTTCTCAAGTTTAAAGAATTGAGAAAGAAATTCAATTCTTGAGTGGCAATAGTGAAAGATTCTACAGGGAAAATATCAAACAATGCAAGAAACATCAAAAGAAGATGGAAGGAATACACAGGGTCATTATACCCAAAAAGAATTGGTGGATGATCAACCATTTCAAGAGATAGCATCTGATCAGGGACCAATGGTACTGAAAGAAGAAGCTGCCTTGAAGATATTTGTGAAACACAAGGCTCCAGGAATTGATTGAATAGCAATTGAGATGTTTCAACAAACAGATGCAGCACAGGAGGTGCTCTCTTGTCCATACCAAGAGATTACCATATTTGTGCCTACTCCTAAGAAAGAGGATCCAACCAAATGTGGAAATTATTGAATGATATAATTAATATCACATGCAAGTATAATTTTGCTAAAGATCATTCAAAAGTGACTGCAGTAGTATGTTGATAGGGAACCACCAGAAAGTTAAGGATGATTCAGAAAGGGGCATGGAACCAGGGACATCATTGCTGATGTCAGATGGATTTTGGTTGAAAGCAGAGAATACCAGAAAGATGTTTGCCTATGTTTTATTGACTATGCAAATGTATTTGTGTGGATCATAACAAATTATGGATAACATTGTGAAGAATGGGAATACCAGGGCACTTAATTGTACTCATGGGGAATCTGTACATGGACCAGGAAGCTCTCAAACAGAACAAGGAAACACTGCTTGATTTAAAGGCACTAGAGGGGTGCATCAAGGCTGTATTCTTTCACCCTACCTCTTCAATCTCTATGCCGAGCAAATAATCAAGAAGCTGAACTTTATGAAGAAGAATATGGAATACAGATAGGAGGAAGAATCATTAACAACTGGCGTTATGCAGATGACACAACTTTCCTGCTAAACATGAAGGGAATTTGAAACAATTGCTTATGAAGATCAAGGAACACAGCCTTTAGTATGGATTGCATTTCAACATCAAGAAAACAAAGTCCTTGCAACTGGGTCAGTAAGCAACTTCATGACAAATAGAGAAAAGATTGAGGTTGTCCAAGATTTTGTTTTACTTGGTTCAACAATCAACACCCATGAAAGCAGCAGTCAAGAAATCAAAAGATGCATTGCATTGGAAAAAACTGTTGCAAAGGACCTCTTTAAAGTGTTGAAAAGCAAAGATGTCACATTGAAGCTGAAGGTGTGCCTGACTCATGCCACAGTATTTTCAGTCATATCATATGCCTGTAAATGCTGGACAGTCAATAAGGGATACAGAAGAATTGATGCTTTGGAATTATGGTGCTGTAGACAAATATTGAATATACCATGGACTGCCAAAAGTACCAATGTATTCATCCTAGATAAAGTACAACCAGAGTGCTCCTTGGAAGCAAGGATGGCTAGACTGTGTCTTATGTATTTCGGACATGTAGTCAGGAGGGACCAATTCCTAGAGAAGCATATCATGTTTGAGAGAGTGGCAGGTCAGCAACAAAAAGAAAAATACTCTACTAAAGGGACTGACACAGTTTCTACAACAATGGGCTTAAGCATAAAAAAGATCATATAATTGGGTTGCAAGGGTATACAGTAAAATATTCTCACAAAAAGACCATGCAAGTAGAATAGAGGTCATTGGTGGGAAGGTGGGAGGGGCGGGGGGAGGGGCACAAAAGGGTAAGGAAGAAGTTATCTGTGCAAAGTACAATGAAACACATATATGGAAATATCACAATGAAATGCATATCAGAATGAAACACATTAAGTTGTATATTAAAAATTTCCAATAAAAAAAGCATTAAAAGATCATGTGCCTGTCACAGAATTGGGGAGTGTTTTGTTCTGTTATACATAGGGTCAATATGATTTGGATCCTACTTGATGGCACCTTACAAAACATATATATATATATATATATATATATATATATATATATATATATGAGAAGGATGTGGCAATCTGCTCTTAAGGCAATCCCAAAACAATAAGCCATTGAAAACACTATGAGGGTCGCTATGAGTTGGACACAGCTCGACCTAACAACACAATTTATTATATATTATATATGATATATAATACATATTATTATATATTATATATATTGCATTTTATTTTGCAATATTTAACATTTAATACTAAGTTGCTCTGGGCTTGGTGGCACATGCTTGTAATCCCAATGACTAGGGAGGTAGAGACAGAAGGATGGACAGTTCAAGGCCAGAGGCAGTTTATGTAACTTAGTGAGACACTGTCCCAAGTTAAAAGAGTAAAATATGACCTGGTGGCACAGCTCACAGGTAGATCACTTGCAAAGCATGCATGAGGTCCTGGGTTCAACCGCAAAGTACCACACACACAAAAAAAGACTAAGTGTCAGGGGGCTAGGGATGTAGCTCAGTGGTAAAGCATGTATTTAGCACGCACAAGGATCTAGGTTCAATCTCCAGCACCCAAACAACAACAATAACAACAAAAAGCATAAATTTCTGGGAGAGACTCTGCTTGTCCCAAATTAGGTTATAGTCACTCTTGGTCCAGTTTGTAGTAACTTAACAAGCAGGTTGGCTCAGACCTGTGTGAAGGGCAGCATTCCGAAGGGAGGATTGAGGGTAGAGAGCAATGATTTCACTTACCTAACAAAATAAGAAAGGAATGTGGCTGGGCATTGTATAAAGGCCAATAAACAGGAAGAGGGTGAGTGGTAGATGTGGAAAGATACTGCAGGAGCCACGTGTAGGGGTGTACTCCTATAATCCCAGCATTTGGGAGGCTGAGGCAGGAAGATTTCCAGCCTGGGCTATAAGCAAGACCCCATCTTTAAAAAAAAATATTGCAGGACCTGTTTAAAGTGTGCACAAGGGTTCATTTGTACCCTGTATTGAAAGTCTGTATAAATACTTTCAAGCCTTGGAAAGAGGAGGCTAACTTTGGGGTGAGGGTGAAAGAGAATGGTAACCTTCTTAGAAAATAGGACAGAGCAAACCGGCGCACAGAGGAGAAGGAAGGCAGAAACTAACGACGATAGCAAAGGAAAGCTTTTGGATCAGTTTGATTTGCAAAGGAGCACAGGACAGTTTACGTATTTAAATAACTTTTGCATCACCCTAGCAGCCCTGGGGGGCCTGTCCTGATGATAAGGTTCTGCCACAGTGCCAGGCAGAATGGATTGAACTCTTGCTGTGTGCTGGGCGGCACTTCATGCAAAGCATGTCATCTGAAATCCTTCGGGCTTCAAGATGCAAATGAAATTAGCTGGAACTCTGTGGCACATGCGGCGGGGGTGGGGAGAGCAGATCTTGCAGTCACCACTGGCTACAGCTTCCGGCTGGGGCTAGCCATGATCTCTACATGCTCAGTGTTCCTTGGAAGGCCCCCTTGTGAGTTCTGTGCATGAGAGCCCCACTATGACCCTCAGAGGAGATCGCAGCATCCTTTCCTCCATCCATCCATCCCCCAAATAATATTTATATGGGACGCTGGTGGGGGTTACCAGAGAATGAAGAAAGAAACCAGAGGCGTCCATATTGGGAGTATGTCATAACATTGCTGAGCAAATAGCTCAACAATGAACAATGGACAACCCTCTCCTTCAGTCCTAAGAATTTCTTGTTGTGTGTTGTTGATAGGTACCAAGGAGTCAGGTCCGGCTCATAGCAACCTTCATAGGGTTTTCAATGGCTGATTGTTTTGGGATTGCTTCGGGAGCGGATTACCATGTCCTTCTCCCATTTTTGTGGTGCTGGGGATGGAAATCAAGTCCTCAGAGAGTGTGGAGCAGTGCTCTACCAACTGAGGTAAACCTCATCCCCAAACACTCCCTAACCCTGTGCCATGCCTGGTCCTATGTCAGTGATTCTCTGCTATCCATAGGATTTTCAAGTTGATTATTTTGGGATTGTTTTGGGAGTGGACTGTCAGGTCCTTCCATTTTTGCAGTGCTGGGGATCGAACCCAGGGTCTTGGAGTGCACAGAGCAGCACTCTCCCAACTGAGCTAAACCCCAGCCCCAAGAATTTCTTAGCCTCTTCTATTTCCAGGTGGGTGTTTTTTCTCCATGAGCTGCAAGGCTTCCACCATGTTGCTCTGACCCCCTGTTCTCTATACCCATTTCCGACTCCGTCATCTGGCCGACTTAACTGAGCAAAACACGGCAAGTCACATCTCAGCCAAAGGCTCATTTGTTGGCGGTTGTTGGACCTTGACCTCCACAGGGGAGCACGGAAAGCTCTGAAACCTCAGTCACACCCTCTTGCTCCCTCTCCAGCCCAGTGAGAGAAAAAGGGCAGCTACAACTCACTTCTTCACTAAAATGATTTCCTCTGGGCTTCTCCAAAGGTGTGGTTTGCTGGCTAGAGACAGTGGAAGTCTTAAATAACCACAGTTTTCTTTCTGTAAAAGTGTGAAGTCTGACACTTGGAACATTGAAGCCACTTACCGAAAGGCTTGCAGTGGGCAGGTGGAGAGGTGGGATTCTAATCCACATTGAACACTAGATCTAGTGATTGTACACCAAGGCATTGGGGCTTTATTCTGAGATTGTGTGTGAAACATGTTTTTTAGCCATCCATCACTGAGTTACAATTGTTTTGATCCTGTTTCATTATCTTTCTAATTCAGTAGACCTGGCTATTTTCTTAATGTGTGTGTATATATATGTAGGGGCTGGGATTTAGCTCAGTTGGTAGAGCACTGCGCTGCAGTTTCTGAGGTCCCGAGTTCAATTCCCAGCAC
>VMDO01041872.1:0-10896 GCA_007922755.1 Pedetes capensis
AATTTTTAAAGTAGTACTTGGGGGACCATTTTCATTGAAAGAAAGTAGGTCTTTTCTTAACTTAATAATGTTGTTGTTGTTGTTAGGTGCCGTCAACATTATTAAGTTGAGAAAAGAACTTTCTTTCAATGAAAATGGTCTCCCAAGTACTACTTTAAAAATTGTGCATCCATATACATTCTTTGCTCTCTTACTCAAATATAATTTTGATATATTGAATTCCTTGGCTTTTTACTACATTACTATTTGATGCTTCGTATTCATCTTTACTCTCTGGATTTAGTTTTTTCTACAATAAACAATTAAGATAATCATTATCACAATTTTATTTTTGAATGTTAAATTTATGTTTCTATCATATCAGAGAAATTTTTCTGATTTCAGATTTGTCACCTTTTGCAAATATAATAACCTTCAAATATTGTTGAAAAACATCCTGTGTACTACAGAAATGGCTTAAATGTTCATCTGCCTCTCCTTATAAACTTCTTTTATAGCAAAGATCTTGCTCTGACACTGCTGGTTGTTTTGCTTCTGCGTGTGCGTGTGTGTGTGTGTATGTGTGTGTACATATGTGTGTGACACATTCTTGGTATGTAGGTCACACTGGCCTCATATTAGTGATCTTACTGCTTTAGCTTCCAGAATGCTGGGCTTAGAGGTACGTGCCACCACACTTGGCTCTTTCTTTTGAACTAATGAGATTTTTCATGTGTCACTTCCCCTCTATTTTTGTCCAAATTGGCTTTTAACAGAGGGTGCTGCTACATTCAGTAAATCTCTATTTAAGAATTGAAAGTATCTGCAAGATGTTTTCATACAGTCTTAGTAAATGTACCTATTCATATTATTGTATATATGCTATGATATGAGAACCCTTAGTAATAACTCAAGCACATGAAATTTAAACATAAAAATATATTTTCATGTTAAATTATGTTTGTCAACCTAAGTATATATTTAAATAAAAGAAAAATAAATTTAAGTAAGATATGATAAACTGTTAAGTTTTCTGGACACAGCGTTCCTTTTAATTTATGAGGACATAGTACATTATTTTGTTATGTTTGACAATTTTCCTTTTGTTTTTATTCAAATCTTCACCTTACTATTTTAATGTATATACTGAAGTTTGAGAAGATGATGAATTTTTATTATTTTATTTGTGACCAGTTAGATGTTCACAAAAAAATTAGTGTGTATGTATGTGTGCATGTGTCTGTATGGGTATATATACGTGTGTGTGTATGTGTGTGTGTGTGTGTATTGAATATACCATGGACTGCCAAAAGAACCAACAGATCTGTCCTAGAAGACGTGCAACCAGAGTGCTCCTTGGAAGCAGGGATGGATAGACTGCGTTTTAAATATTTCAGACATGTAGTCAGGAGAGACTAATCACTGGATAAAGATATCATGTTTGGGAGAGTGGTAGTTCAACAAAAAATAGGAACACCCTCCACCAGATGGATTGACATGGTGTGTGCAATAATGGGCTTAAACATAAATAAGATCCTGTGCCTGGAACAGAATCAAGAAATGTTTTGATCTGCTGTACATAGGATCGCTATGAGTCGGACTCGACTCAACAACATCTAACAACAACAACAATAACAACATGTATATATGGATATATATACACATATACATATATATATGGACATATATGTATACATATGTATGGACATATACATATATACATATATACGTATATATACACACATATATATGTATGTGTGTGTGTATATATATATATATATATACATATATACATATACGTAGATAGTGCCAAAAAACATATAAATAGCTTGGGATGAAAACTTTCCATTTTGCTCTTTAAGAAGGAATTGTGGAGCTAACATTCATTTGATTAATGCCATCTTTTGAGCAAACACAATGGTCCATATTACTACCATAATTCAATTCAACTTTGAAAAGCAGAACATTGATAACATATCATAAAATGTGTATACATTTTATGGTATCCCTGGTATGTATGTGTACACACACACACACACATATATATAAGCACACACAAACACATATATATTTTGTTGCTGTTTTAGGTGTTTTAGATGTTGTGGAGTTAGCGTCTGACTCATAGTAACCCTATGTAAAACAGAGGAAATACTATTGTCTTGAGTCTCTGATATTCACACGGTTTTCAATGGCTGATTATTTTGGGGGAGTTGTTTTCTGGGTCCGTCTCCCACGCCTATAGCACCTGGTGTTCCTAGGCAGTCTCCCATCCAAGTACTAGCCAGGACCAACCCTGCTTAGGTTCTGAGATCTGATGGGATTGGATGCTACAGTGGTATGAATGCAGGCCGTGTGTGTGTGTGTGTGTGTGTGTGTGTGTGTGTGTACACACATGCATATCAAGATATTTTGGCATAACAAAATATCCACAGCTACCTCCTGCTTGTATAGAAGTTTTTGACAGCTCTTTAAGTGGTGCAGTGTATTATATTTAAAAGTAAACGGTGAATTGAGAGGGCTTTAGAGATATGTCATTCACATATCAGAGGTTCTCATTTTAAGAAAGACATGGATTGCTCACGAGAGATTAACGAAAATGATGAAGGTGAACTGCAATATATTTAGTTACCCTAGAGCAGGTAAGGCAGGGGAATAACAGAGTGGCTGTCATCAAATATTTGAAAGGGATAATAAATTTATTCTTATGTGCTCCAAATGGTAGAAATAAAATTAAAGGAAGAAATTACACTGAGAATATTTTGTTCAATAGAAAGAAGACATTTACGATAGTGAGAACCCCTTGCTGCTGGAGTCATTGAAGCAGTGGCTAGATAGAACAGGGTAAGATTTCATGGGGTTGGATGGGAGATTTCTTTCAGGATCTCAATGAGCCTTTCTTCTCTGAGCTCCTTTAATGATTCCACTAAATATCATGTTTAATTTCACTAGAGTTTTAAGGTTAGAGAGAATTTGTTCTATTCCATTTAAATAAACCTTTATAATTAAAGGAGTGTTTGAATTGTGGAATTTGCAAAGTTAAGTTTCATTGCATTTAATTTAGCAAAATTAAAGTGCCTAGTGACATACTGGCTAGAACATTAGCCATATTTAGACTGGTAATTAATGTCTAATTGGATACTAGTACTCAATTTAGTAGTAATGAAATAATGTCTAAAAATACCAACCAGTGTCTTAAAAGATATGTGAAATATATCCTGAAGCAATTTTCTTAAATGCCAATTATAATTTGACATTTAGAGGCTGAAAGACGTGATTGCTGATCAAAGTCATACTGTGATCCTATGGCACAAAGCTGTGCATTCTGATTTGGGAGATATAAGCTATTTTTTCATAATACATAGGGATTTTTAAAAAGAAGTAGTTTGCTTTTGGGAAAATACATTTTTAATTAGAGGTCCTTGCACAACACAGAACTTGAGAGAAGGAAATGAATTCATTAACAATTCTCACCACATGCGGGATACCTCTCTGTCATATAGCCAGGTAAAGTATGAGAATTTTATGTCTTATTTATGCAAAGAATTTGAGTTGAAATTAACTTTCTAGTACCAATTATAATACAATTATATATTGCCAGTTAAACATAGATTCACATGATTTAATTGACATTTGAGAAAAAGTTGTCATAAAATACTAAGGGAAATCTAGCCAGAATGTGTTTTACAAAGAATCTTATATAATTTCTTCCAGAGTTGAGCCAAAGGATAGTGCATTAATAAAGATTCTCCAGAGCAATGTGTGTGTGTGTGTGTGTGTGTGTGTGTGTGTGTGTGTGTGCATACCGACTCATACAATTATGGAAGCTGGCAAGTCTCATGATCTATAGGGTGAGCAAGTAAGATGGATACTCAAGAGCAATGATGGTATGGCTCCAGTCTAAAGGGTGAGAGGGTGAAATATTGGTAAGAAACAATGTTTTAATTCAAGTCAGAAGTCAAGAGAAATCTAGTATTGCAGTTGGAAGCCAGTTATGCAGTAGGGATGCTCTCTTACTTGGGGGAGATATGAAGAAGGCCTTATTCTATCTAGGCATTCAAAAAATTGAGTGATGCCTACCCCTACCTCAGAGGGCAATCTGCTTTATTCAGTCTACTGATTTAAATGCTAATCCTAACTCAAATATCCTACAGAATTACCCAGAATGATGACTGACTAACTATGTAGATACCTTTGGCACAGTCAATTTGACCCAATAATTACTATTAGTTAGTATTTGGAGCCAAGATCAAAAGTACACTTAGAAATGATTTTGAATTCATTTTGATAGATTCCATATGTTATTAAGACCTAAACATATATTGACACAGGTACTTTGTCCTGAAAACTGAAAAATTACTACTGTAAGCCATCAAAGCCAATTTAAAATCTAAAACAACATAATAACCAAACCCCAAACTCTAGGAATACAGAGGTAGTAGGCTTCAAATAATGTCCACGTCAGAGAGAGAGAGAGAGAGAAAGAGAGAGAGAGAGAGAGAGAGAGTGTTAGTTCTTAGGAGTCATTATCATACCTATTTTTACCTCTACCACCACCACTTCTATCATCATTATAATCATCATCATTGTCATTATTACTGTGATGTACTTCATGTGTTAAAATGTTTATGGCTTTGTTTCTATGTTGTTGTTCTTAGGTGCTGTCGAGTCGGTATCCAACTCATAGCAACCTTTTGTACAATAGCAAAAACAGTGTTGTTAGTGCTTCTCTGCTAGTCATAAGGTTTTCAATGGCTGATTGTTTTTTGGGTGAGTTGTTGGGTCTTTCTCTCAAGCCTACAGCACCTGGTGTTCCCAGGTGGTCTCCCATCCAAGTACAAACCAGACACAACCCTACTTAGCTTCTGAGATATGATGGGATGGGACATCACAGTGCTAAGGCTGAAGGCTTTGTTTCTATGAGAGAATCCATATTCATAATAAAACACCTTTTTTTCCCATGACATTTTCCTGGATTTTCATAAAAATTATAACTAACACAAAAATATCAAAGGCATAAAATAATAAAGTTTACTGCATTATCCCAGTATTTTGTAGGTCTATTTAGACTGATTGTGTAATATATAGTCTCAGAAATACTAACTTCACTAAACAAAAACTCATTTCCCTAAAAGCAGATATTTTATTTCGATATTCATTAGACTCTGTACAGGGGTTCAATCTCAATGAGTTTATCAGGCCATTGCTTAGAAACATGACTATTAATATTCCATGTGGAAGTAAAAAAATGCCATTACTATATCACTCTTAGTATTTACATTTATGCTATTTATATGTCCTGTTGTTTTATGTGGGTTTTTTTTTTAGTATTCAGCTTTAAGTTCTTTAAAGCATTTTGTGTGGCTCATAATAAGTGCTCTGCTGGACATACAATAGGCATTTAATTAATGATGGTCATGTGTTAAGGTTGTGGAAACCTATCTATGGAATGTATTTATAAAAGTGAACCAATTTTTCAGAAAATTCTAAAAAAGTTATGCACTATCAATAAATCAGAAGACTAGACAGTATAATAAATGGCTTTGAATTAGCAGACAAACCAGTGGTCTCTAGAGGACATTTCTTCTTCTTAAAATTGAATGTATCTCAAATAAAATCATGATGTTGTACCAGAGGAATAGTTTTCAAATGTCACAGTGAGATTGGGTGCTAGAATACAAAAACATATTTAAACCCAAAACAGGGAAAAGAAATCCAGGAAAAGAAAAAAATAAACAATAAATATTAATGAATTTAAATTAAATATTAATGAGAATTGTTAGTGAAATCAAAGTTAGGGCTAGAAAAGTATGGAATGGATTATTGGATAGCCTGTCAAAAATATCTGGGTTCTATTCAGTTAATTCTGGGGTTGTTCTATAGGCTGCATTTCTGTACACACTAGAGAAAAACAAGCCATCTGATCACTGGCAAATGATTATCCTCAAAATTTTAGAAATTTTATCCTCTAAATTTTAGAAATGGAAGAAATGCTACTTTTCTTTTGGAGTAATTGTTTCCCTTTTATTTCTATCTTCATTTTCATTATGTCAGATAATGCTGCTTTATACCACCAGTGAAAGAAGACATGCACAGGCTTTTAATGTGCCTCTCAGCTGATAGAATAGAAAAAGGCGATGCCTACCTATGAAGTAGAATAGAGATTTGATTTCTCTTCAGTTGATGTGATTATAGTTGCAAGATACATTGGATTGTTAAGGCTCAGAGATTGGTTCTGGGTTTTTTACTTGAACTCTTTTGCTCATCTATATATAGAAACTGCATAATGTAAAGTACATCAAAGCAAAAGTCCAGAGATTTAGCCTCTGTATCTTGATCTTCTACTAACTGCAATCTCAATCCCTTCTACTTCTGTTTCTCTACTTATAAAATGTAGTAATATCTCTACTACCTATGTGGCAAAATTTATATGTTAATACTTTCTTGGGAGGTATAATCCCAATCAGGTAACAGAGAAGGGGGAAAAGAAGGGAAGGCAACACAGAAGGGAATGTAAATATAATATGCAACCTTACTAAGTTAGCTACTGCTTCCCAGGAAAACTGACCATTTCCTAGAGCTTTTAAACAGGTCATGTACTACCCCTCAATCATTGGCTTTGTTTACCCTGGAAAACAAGAAAAATGCATTTATTTGCTACCTGCCTCCCATCTTTTCTCTCTCATTCATCAAGTTATGAGTCATAGCACATTAATTCCTACATGCTACAAAGCTGTGATACTGAATCCTCCCCTGTAATTGCTGGAGAAACCAGAACTTATCAGTCATGGGGCAAAATTTTGTCTGAACCTGTCAGTGAAGGGAGAAGTCAGATTCCCCTATCTGAAGAACAAGGGCTTTTGAACGGCTGGGTTTCCTGCTGCAGTGAGCACAGTGAAAGTGGTGTCACAGTAAACTCTTTCCTATGGGAGGCCATGAGACTAGGTGATGTTAGGCAGCAGGGTTATAGCAGTGGTAGGCAGGGCTTTCCACTGAGCAATTGGATAAGGTCTCAGGAGGTAGGTGGGCCCAAGCAAATTGGGTTTATACCTAGAATGGTATCACATGATTTAAAAAACAATGACTTAAGTGTTCTAAAAATGTGTCAGTTTTTATTCTTCTGAGGAATATCTAAGAAATTCCAGAATGCTTCTATAGTACCAGCTAACATCATGAGACCTATAGGATTTGGGGAGCAGAGTGTTCCCTATTTCATTTACATTATCCTGAAGCTTTAGGAACATTTTAGATATTCTGGTAGAGCTCATGTATTAGTAAAGCTGTTAGAAATTCTCTAATTTTACCATCCAGGAAAAATGAAATGTGTATTCTACAAGATTAGTTGATACTCAGTAGTGAAAATTCATAAAATAGTATAGTCTGCAATTTATGAATTGTGAAAATATGATTCTGCCTCACTAATGAAATGTCATTTCTGGCCTTGGCTTGGGCGTACTTAAGGTTCCCATAATGAGAAGGAAGAAATGCCCATGACAAACAGGTGCTATCAAGAAGGATAGGTTTACCGTCTGATACATACTGTCATTTCATTTGGATTAGAGAATCAAATCTCCTAGACTTCAACTGGAGCTAAGCAATTCTAAAAATCCTTTATTCACCAGGCAAGAATGTGCATCTCTGCAATTTTGGGGGCAATGGACAAAAGGAGATTTTTATATGAATACATTTTAATTGATATAAATATTCTACTGAGAAAAAAGGACTAAGGAGACAGACTATCTTGGGAAAAATGGGGAAAAAATGATAGTTGTTTACTGGGAGGCTGGGATTTATTCTGTCTCTGTTTCCCTCCCTCCCTCCTTTAGTTCCTTCCTTCCTGCTATCTGTTGACTATCTTTTATATTTCCTGCACATAGGAATCTACACTGAAGGAGAGATGGTGTCAGACACCATCACAGCTGGGTTCGTTAACTCTAATTTGAACTCAAAATTGTATTCATATGATGCCATCTAGTCAGAAAGGAGTGAGACTGCTATGTTTCTAGCAGAAAAATGATAAAAAGTAAAAGTTTTGTCTTTCTTTTCATGATTTTTCATTTCCTTTTTATGTTAAAGATAAGAAGGCTCATTACAAATGCTTTGAAAGGAATATTATCCTACAGGGTAAAGTAACAACAAGACATTTGAAACATTATGAGCCTTGAGGCTGAAAAACACTCCAGGAATAGGCCTCAGAGCTCCAAATAAATTAGATTGAATTCTTCAAAAGTTTTAAACTGCAACTGTATGAGTAAAAGTTTACCTCTTTAAGTAAAAAAGTTTACCTTTTAAGGGCTCAAAACTTACCAGGTAAGGAACATCATTCCTAGGAAGGAGAAATATCCTAGGAAGGAGAATACACTCTTGCTTAGTGAACCAGTAGTTACACAATCTATTTAAGAAATGAATGCCTTATGTACATAAACCATTCATTTGGGATAACAAGAGTTGTAAAAATTTTGAAAGTGTTTTTGTGAGTTAAATATTCTTGACTCTATATGTGTGTGAAAACTGGTCTTGCATTAAGTGTTGTAATGGAACTATATAACATGCTCTTGGGAATTTCTTTTATTTCTCAGTAAATTATTGTTATTTAACATTAATCTTGTTGCACAATTTTAGGACCTTTCTGTTTTTGTTTGTTTTGTTTGTTTTGCTTTGTTTTTCTGTGTCAACTACAAAAGATGATTGTGTGCACTAAGATCAAAGTAAAGAACTCTGAATATTATATTAATACATGTTTTATAATTTTGTTTTATGCTGTAGTACCAGTTTTGTTCCTCAAGTTTAACTATGCATGTCTCCATTTCACTTATTTTTGTAAAAGTAGAAAATGTTCTCACAATACTTGGAAGAGGTGCGTTATGGCTTGAATTATGTCTTCATAAATAAGCTATGTTGGAGTCCTGACCCCTAGTACCTCAAAAATGTGAACTTATTTGGAAATAGCATCTATACACAGGTAAGGAGGTTACATCTAGAACATCAGGGTAGATCTTAGTCCAATATGATTCATCCCTTATGAAAAGGGCACATTTCAACAGAAACACATGAAGAAGGGAGATGGTGTCAATCTACATAAAAAAATGTCATCTATAAGCCCAGGAATGACTGAAGATACTTCCAGAAAGTGGGAGAGAGGCAGGGGACACTTTCTCCTTCACAGACTTCAGAAAGAATCAATGCTGCTAAGATCTTGATTCCTAGTCTCCAGAGCCACATGACCATAAGTTTCTGTTTTGGAAGCCACTTACTCTATGGTACTTAGTTATGGTAGCCCCAAGAAATTAATATGAGTTTTTTTCTCCAAACTCATAGTTGAGATGATGTATTTGAGACTCTGGGGGCTCCATGAGTCATCCAGGGGAATTGTTTCCTCAAAATCATTGTTACTGAGAAATCTGTTTTTGTTGTTACGTACCTTAGAGTTAGGTCTGACTCACAGGGACTCTCATAGGGTTTTCAATGGTTGATCATTTCAGAAACTGAGAAGTCTAAGAGAGATTAATTAGTTTGAAATTTTATTATCACATAAGAATGCAGTAACTCAGGCTGACTATAAGCAAAAATGCTTGTTTATACTCTATGTGAAGCTTCCTGAGCTGAGAATGAAAGTCTAACATATGGGGAAATAAATATGATGGGGGGAAAGATGCACATGATCATAGAAATAGTAAAGTACTCTGTAGGAAGATGACCCCAGATTCTTGCCCTCCATGGTGTGCAGACTCTGTGTATTCATCACACTTTGAAAGAAAGGGAAACTTGTAAGTATGGTGAGATCTCACACTCGTGATTGTGACATATTATATGGCAAAAGGGATTTTATAAATGTTTTCAAGTTTCCTAATCAGTTGATTTTGGTACATCAAAAGGGAGGTTTTGTAGAATGTGCCTGATATAATCATGTTAATCCTGAAAAGTGACTGGAGAGACTAGGAACAAGAGAAATTTTCTACTGCTGATGAAGTTGTAAATATTCATGTCATAGATGTTGTTGTTGTTGTTGTTAGGTGCCGTTGAGTCAGTTCCAACTCATTGTGACCCTATATGTAACAGATGAAACACTGTGCAATGTCTAGCTTTCATTAGTGCTTCTTTGCTATTCATAGGGTTTTCAATGGCTGATTATTTTGGGAGTGGGGCTGACAGGTCCTTCTCCCTAGGCTGAAGCACCTTGTATTTCCAGGCAGTCTCCCATCCAAAGACTAAGCTGACCCTGCTTAGCTTCTGAGATCAGGTGGGATTGAAAGCCAGAGTGCTGTGGCTGCAGACATTCTGTAGATAGTATTACATTAAAAAAATGACAGATAGCTTCCAGGCATAGATAATAGCAACCATCTGATAGCTAATAAGAAATTTAGGAACTCTCCCCCTTATAAAGTACAAGAAACTGAATTATGACAATACCACCATTGATCTTGGAAGATAACCTTGAGCCTGAGACAAGATCATGATGCTGCTTAACACATTTATTTTAGCCTATGAGCCTTTAGCAGAGTCCAGTTATTTTGAGGTTAGATTTCTGGCCTGAGGACTATGAGATAATAAGTGGATGCATTTTTAAGTAGCTAAGTATGTAGTAATTTATGATATTGCAACAGAAAAGTAAGAAATGTCATTAAAGTGAAATAGTATACTATTATTTTAAGATCAGTTATTGATAATTAAATATACAGTAAAGCTCAGAGTAAGCACTAAAAACAATTTTAAAAGATGAAAAACTAAGGTAATATTATAGTAAAAATGAATAATAATACTCCATTAATCTAGAAAAAGGGAAAAAACAGACAAAATAAAATAGAAGTAGTAGAAAAACATCTAGGAAGTTGATAGATGTTTTCCAATTACATAAATAGCTACGTTAAAATACATAGTCTGAACACATATATAAAAGTGACAGATTTTTAAGTAAGATGG
>VMDO01041873.1:0-10906 GCA_007922755.1 Pedetes capensis
CTTTGGGTAAATTCCCAATAGTGTTATAGCTGGGTCATATGGTAGATCTATTTTTAGTTTTTTGAGGTACCTCCATATTGATTTCCATAGTGGTTGCACCAATTTACAGCTCCACCAACAATGTAAAAGTGTTCCCTTTTCCCCCGCAGCCTCGCCAGCATTTGTTGTTGTTTGTTTTATTGATCTTGGCCATTCTTACCGGTGTAAGGTAAAATCTCAGCGTTGTTTTGATTTGCATTTCCCTAATGGCTAGGGATATGGAGCACTTTTTCATGTGTTTCATGGCTTTATGTACCTCTTCATTTGAGAACTGTCTACTCAGTTCCTTTAGTTGGGCATTTTTTTTAATGCTTTTTTCATCTCCATCCTACAGGCAGAAAGACAGGTTAATACAAATGATCAGACCTGAGCCTGATGGTGTACCCCTGTAATCACAGCAACTCAGGAGTCTGAGGCAGGAGGACTGCAGGTTCAAGGCCAGAGGCAGCCTGCACAATTTAGTAAGACCCTGTCTTAAAATAAAAAAAAAAATTAAAAAAGGGCTGGAGGTGCATCTCAGTTGGAGAGCACTTGCCTAGAACAAAGCCCTGGGTTTAATCCCCAGTACCAAAAAAAAAAAAAAAAACCTGATCAGAAGGACAGCCTAGAGAATATTAGGATCCTAATCCTTGAATCTCCTTTAAATTCTCTATAAATCCTGAAGTAATAGCTCTCAACCAGGCATAAATTTGCTTTCCACAAAACATCTGGCAATATCTGTAGACTTTTGTTTTTCATTTTTACATATTTATTTCTTTGTTTATTTATTCATTTTGTAGTGCAGAGGATCAAACCCAGGGCCTTGAGCAGAAAAGTATTCTACCACTAAGCTACATCCCCAGCCCCTTAAGTTTTCTTTCTTTTTAATAATAATTGTATATATTTATGGGGTAGAATGTGACTGATTTTTTTATGGTGCTTGGAATTGAACCCAGGGCCTGACACACGCAAGTATCTCCCACTGAGCTCCTCCCCTCCAGGTATTTTCAGTTTTTTGAGGAACCTCCATACACCATTTTCCAAATCGGCTGTGCTAATTTACATTCCCACTACCAGTGTACAAGGGTTCCCTTTCTCCAATTCTTACCATCACTTCTTATAATTTTTATAACAGCCATTGTACAGGTGTGAATTATGGTTTTAATTTGTATTTACTTGATGTATTTACTTGAATTTGTATTTACTTGATGAGTAGAGATGCTGAGCATTTTTCATATACCTCTTGATGATTAATATCTCTTCTTTTGAGAAATATCTGCTCAGATTCTTTGCCAATTTTAAAATCAGGTTGTTTGTTTCGATGCTTCTGAGTTGGATACATTATTGACTGTCGCTACTGGGGAGATGAGCTACTGGCACCTAGTGTGTAGAGGCCAAAGACACCATAAACTTCCCCCAGGGCAGAAGGCAGCTCAAAACGTCCACAGTGCCAAAGTTGAGAATCTCTGCTCTAAAGTAACATCAAATATTTGTATAGCATTTTATAGCTGGCAAATGACTTTCACACATTTACTCACTTGATCCTCATAATGGCAGTAAACTATAAGACGAAAATATAACTATTCCAAATTTATAGAAAGGCCAACAAGACCAAAAACAATCAAGTAAGGGAGTAACTCAAAGACACACAATTCATAAGTGACAAAAGGGAGGTTTTTGTTTATTCTAAAAATCACTGGGAGATGTAATATAATCTAGCCTCTCTCAGTTATCTACATTGGCAGTTAATATAAACCCCAAATCAAATATCTTATAAGTAATCCATGAATGTATGTTGAATTAAAACAATGTTGCTTCAGATTTGCTGACTAGACCCTTCCTCACCAAAAGCACCTAATTATACCTGGAGGTGGACCACATACTTTAAAACAATATGACTTGTCTCTCTTAGGCAAGATATAAGATTTTCCATTTTGTTATGTTTTGTTTTGGTTTTTGGTTTTTTTTACCTAGTACCTTCCCTACATAGGAAACCAGGCATTTCCAACCACCAAATTGTCTGATTTTGAGAGCAGTTTCTCAGAAAAGATGCTGAATCACTTATTGGTTCATTTGTTCAAGGATTCATTCCACAAATATTTAGCACACACCTACTATGTCCTAGGCACTGTGTTAAGCAACAGGATACAATGGGAACAAATACTGAATATACCATGGACTGCCAAAAGAACCAACAGATCCATCCTAGAAGAAGGGCAACCAGAGTACTCCTTGGAGGCAAGGATGGCTAGACTGTGTCTTATGTATTTTGGACATGTTGTCAGGAGGGACCAAGCCCTGGAGAAGGACATGATGTTTTGGAGAGTGGTAGATCAACAAAAAAAAGGAAGACCCTCAACTACATGGATTGACACAGTGTTTGCAACAATGGGCTTAAATATAAGAGAGATCATGGCACAGATCAGGGAGCGTTTTATTCTGTTGTACATAGGGTCGCTATGAGTTGGACCTGACTTGACAGCATCTAACAACACAGGCACAGTCCCTACTCTCACAGAACTTGCATTCTAGTGGTGGAGATATTAAGAAATAATATATATGTGAGTATCAAAGGGGGAGATAAGTAAAGGCCTACTACTGATTATTAGCATCAGGCAAAAAGGGTTTAAAACTCTTTATTGGGCCTACTGTGTATCTTCAAAGGTTAAGCTAACCCACAAATTCCCTGTTAAATTAGTGATAATGAAACCCTTGCTAATTGAACAGTCTTACAGAATCATGACTGACTAACCATGTGACTACAATACAATATTATGTGACTTTAAAGGTCCACTAATTCCAACTCAGGTGAATTGGTTGATTTTCTGACCAGCCACACAGAACAGCATCAGTCCACATATAAGCTTTCTGACCTGAGACACTCCCCACCACTTGCTCTGTCCTACTTTTGTCAAAGAAGGCAGAGCCAAATAGGCCAGCCATGGTTTCCTGACTACTCAGAATAAAGTGAACTTTGTATCTAACGATAGAAGAACCATGACTACCACCTCTCTTCCTTCCTACAGTCACCTACCTCGCTCCACCTACCTACGTGGCATTCAACAATGGCTCCTAAAACAGAATTCAAAGCTTATATATTAAAATGAAAGATAAAGTTTTCCAATGAAGGAAAACAACAAATAAATCAAGAATACTTTCAAAAATCCAATCTCTTATGGCTATAACATTCACATTCTTGGACAGCTTCTATCCTGAGCTGAGGACACTGCTAAAGAAAAAAGGTTTTCATAGCGTTAGAATTGTCAATTAGCCACACACAATGGGATGTGAACCATAAATTTGTTTTATGTGTGTGAGTAAAGTATATAGCCTCTAATATTCCAAGACCATCTGTCACCAACAACATCTGTCACCAACATAAGATACCACCACTTCCTTCAAAGGTAGCTATATAAATCACTGCAGATGTTTATCTACAGGGAGCAGAAGCCAAGATAAAAACTACAGACACATATACAAACAGATACACCCACTGAGCCCATTTTATTGGACAGGATATGAGCAGCTTTAAAAGAAAGGGTGTCTGTGGCTGGGACTTACAAAATTTTTCTAGGTAACAGGGCCAGAGATAACCTTTCTAGTACATCAACTCCAAAATGAAGCTCTAACACCATGCAAAAAGAAGCAACAACAAGAAGGAAACAAAATTAAACAACATTTCCTCTGAGTTTTTGACCCTTTTTTTTCCTGCAGCTTATGTGCAGGATTCTTATGTGGAAACATAAAAGGCCCTACATGATCAAATGAATGTAATACAGGGCAGAAGCTCATCTCTTTCCATTTAAGTGGAAGCCCATCTTGTATTCTGAGAGGAGAGAGCATCCTGTATGCCTGCGACTTGCCAATAAAAGGATTACAAAACTGCTGACCAAGAAAACCAAAGAAACTTCCTGAGAAGTGCACACTTACGGATTCTGTGCGACTGCTACTGGGAGGGCGGTATGTCCAATCTATGGTCAGTTTGTCAGTGACATCCGAGGAGGACTTGAAGGTGCATTTCAACTTGATCTTTTCTCCAACGTAACCTCGAACATGAGCATCTGCGTTAATCTCCAAGGAAATAACGATATGCAGACCTAATCAAAGCAAGCCCAAACACTTAGAATGTATTCATTTTGGTGGGATACACAGAAGCGAGAGAATGATACAGACATGCTATTTATCATTTTTAGGGCCCTCATCAAAAAGTCAGAGCAATGAATATCTTCTCAGGGAAGCCGCCAAGGGACAAGGAGCTGGTATCTGCATTAATCTGGCATAGCACTTTTGTCATTTTGCATTCTTAAAGCATGAATGGAGTACTTGGGTAAAGAATTAAAACCTGGTTACACCAACATTTCTCTAAACACAGGCTTACTGTTAAAAGTGGAGCTGCCCACAGAAGACTAAAAGGCAACAACACCCACCCTTCCATCCCCCTCTCCCTGACATACATGCTCTGGGAAAATGGCAAACTTTGTGGGGTCTAAGAGACTTACCCCAAGTACAGCATGGTTACAGTACAAAGCTACCCTTGCCTCAATCACCAGCAAAACGAGACTAAGAAAACAATTTGTTTTTCAGTGCTAGAGGCTTGAACTCAGGGCCTCATGAGTGCTAGGTAAGTGCTCCACTACTGAGCTGCACCTTCAGACCCTTTTTAACTTTTTATCTTGAGGCAGGGTCTCACTAGGTTGTGAAGGCTGGCTCTGGCCTCAAACTCACAATCCTCCCATCTCAGCCTCTCAAGTCACTAGGATTACAGGCAGACACCGCAGCACTCATTCTAAGAATACGAAAAACACTTTAAAGAATGTTTAAAAACTGTCCCAAGGTTTTATCTAGTTTTCCTTCCTTTCTTAAAGCTGGCTAATGAATCACACATACATTGAAAGTAAATTATGGGGAGGAAAACAGAAAAACTGAAAGTGTTCTGCCACATAAAAGTGACATTTTTAAATCTTTCCAAAACTACTCATCTCCAACTTTGATACTCCATCTCCCCTAAAAAAGTTGGCACTTTCTTCTGACCAATCCTTTCTGCTCTGAGAAAACTGTGAATAGAAATTGACCTTCCAATAGGAAGCCATATTTTAGGAAAATTTTAGCACTTTGTTTTTCCTCCTTCCTTATCCATTTCAATGAGCCATGCTTTTTTCTAGTGGCCAAAGGCAAACAGAGCAGCAAGATTTCAGAAAAGAACAAACCCACACCCTGTCCTGAAAACCAGCAATTCTTCTGCCCCTGGCAAGATGGAGTGGTGATTGAAAATACAGGCTCCAAAACTAGAGGATCTGGCTTCAAATTCCTACCCTATCACTTCTTGGCTCTGCAACTTTAGCAAATTACTTCTTTTGTTTCCTCATCCTTGTGGAAATGACGATAGTGCTTACCTCAGAAGGTCAGTGGGAGGATTAAATGAGTTAAAATAAGTACACTGAGAAGCCTCCCTATCCCAAGTAAGTGTCCAATGCATGTGAATACCGCAGCCATCTCTATTCATCTCTTTGGGTTTCCAACATTCTCTCAACCTTTCTTACTACAGATGCTTCTGTGAGTCATCAGTTCCCACAGAATGCACTTACTTCTGCCTGCCTTGAAACATTTTTCTCGCTTCTCTCTAGACAATCCAGTCTGGTCACATTCCTCTTAAAAGAAGGAGACCTGACTGAGCTCACTAATAAGAACTTTAATAAAAATCCGACCCATACCAAAGATGGGGCTTACTTCTGGTTCATCCACAGCATCCTGTCTGACTCTGCCACACTAAACTTGTCATTCTTTCTCTACCTTTCCAAATGCTCTTTCCTTTGCCTTAAAAGCCTTCACACCTCAGTCACCACGCTCTCTTAAGCCCTCACTACTGATGCATCCATCTGAAAAAATCCTTAGTCCTCACTCAACATCCAGATCTAAAAACTGGAAGATGGAAAGGAATACATAAACTCTACTTTCCCCTCGTCACATTGCTTTATCCTAAAACACAACTCATAATATACAGATTTAAAATCTGGATTTTGAACTAGCCAGACCTGGACCTGAGTTCTAGATAGCCACTTTCTAGCGATGAGACCTAGATCACGGTTACTTAACCTATTTAAGCAACAATATCTTCATTTGGTAAATAGGAATAATAACCTGACCTACTTCATTGGGTCACTGTAAAGATCCAATACAGTTTTAAAAGATAGCATGTTAAATGTTTAGCATAGTACTTGAAATAAAAACTTTCAATCACTAATATTATTATTAAAATAAACACCACACATATTCAGAAATCTTTAATAACCCCTTACTGGGCTATGAAATAAAATCCAAACAGTAACAATCTGGCTCTAAATTTTCACCACTCTACCACAGACCCTTCCTATTCCTTTTATCATGCCTAGAATGTCCAGCCATTTCCCAATGTAGCGTGCCCTTTCATGCTCCTATGCATTTCTTTGAATATCTCTTTGTCTGGAAAGCTCTCCCTATCCCTAGCAATCCCACCTCTTTTGTTCCTCACCACAACACATACCCAACATTCACATACCTTCAAAACTCAGCTCAAAAATCATCCCCTTTGTGGTACTTTCTTAAATGCCCTGATGAGGTTCCTTTCTCTTTCTTCAATGTTCTCATAATACTTAGTACATAAGGCTACTCAAGCACATATACCATTGATTGCACTTAATTTATAAATGCTATGTCCTCCATGAAGTGCAAGCACCTCCAGGGCAAAATTTCAAATTATGGGGGGCCAGCTGAGCAAGACTGAAAGAAAGAAGTGGATGGGACACTATAAATTCTAGTATACAAACAAAATGTGCTCATTAACCACACACTCTCTCCATATCGCCTTCTTTTCAATATTCTCAACACTCTTAACTCCCCTGTGCTTTTATCTTTCCATTGTACTCATCCAGGAAAATATCAGTTCTTGATGACCACTTCTAAATTGGACTGGTGTACCCTGACCTAGTATACAAACAAAATGTGCTCATTAACCACACACTCTCTCCATATCGCCTTCTTTTCAATATTCTCAACACTCTTAACTCCCCTGTGCTTTTATCTTTCCATTGTAACTCATCCAGGAAAATATCAGTTCTTGATGACCACTTCTAAATTGGACTGGTGTACCCTGACAGAGAAAAATCACACAACTGCACAGTAACCATAAGAAATTAATGTTAGGGAAAGGCAGGTATCAAGAATGACTTCCAATTTTCTGGCTTCGTAATGTCATTCATGGAAAGAGGGAAAACTAGAAATGTACTAGGTTTGGCAGGCAAGCATGGGTTTGATTCTGGATGAGTTGAGGTGTCTTTGAGATACCTAACAGATGTCAAAAGAGCAGTTGGTTTAGGGTAGAGGTCAACACTCTATGGCCCATGGCCAAATGGAAGCAAATAGCTCTCATGGGAGGGGAGCAAAACAAGAATAACTAGCAACTCACTCTTCTCCCTACTCTGTGGATGAACCAGTCTGGCCTAAACTAATTATTACCTCCATCAATTGTCTGGTAAACAACTAAAAAATTTTTCAACATTTTTATGTTAACCAAGTTTTACTAGAATATAGCCACATGCATTTGTTTATGTTTTTTGTACGCCTGCTTTTGCAATTTTGTAGAACCAAGTAGTTTCAATAGAGGCCATATACCTGCAAAGCCTAAAATATTCACACTCTATCCCTTTTGGAAAAAGTTTGACAATGCTTGGCTTAGAACAAAGAAAAGATCTGGTTTAGAGCTATAGGTCAGATTCTCTGTAGTCTCCTTCCAACCAACTTTCCACACTGATTGTGTTACACACACACACACATCATATCTCTGACAGTCCCTATCAAATCCCTTTTCAAGGCTCTTTCTTCTGTTCCAATACAATGTTACATTCATTTAGAAATTTCCATTTTAGCCTAAGAATTCAAAAAGCCAGGTAAAAACAGGTAACTATAGAAATATCCATAAAAATTAACAAAAAATGACCTGTTTTATATTATATTTATATATATTTATATATTATGTTTATATTTATATTACATTAACATACATAATTATATACATGGAGGAAACTAAACATGGCAAAACAAAGCTCCCAATTTTATACATCCCATATTACAAAATATAAATCTGCCAATCTTTGATTCATATAATTGTACATTTACATGGAAAAGAGAAAAGTATAAGATTGCGCTCCCTAATCTATCAATTCTACACACTTGAGGATTGCTATGAGTTGGATCTGACTTGACAGCACCTAACAAGACAACAAGATATAGCAGGACTAGAATTACAACTTAAGAGAACTCAAACAAGCTAATAATTTAAGAGGTTCCATTTTTGAAAAGTGAGGGCAAATAAACACTGATGTGAAACCAAAGTCTATCACTTAACAGATTTAAAAGAGAGACCAAAAAAAAAAAAAAAACTAATTGCAAGAAGTCAGTGACAAAAGAGCACATGTTGTATGGTTACATTTATATGAAATGTCCAGAATAGGCAAATTCATAGATATAGAAAGTAGACTGGTGGCTACTAGAGGCTAGAGGAAGGCAGGAATGGGTATGGGATTTCTCTGTAGGGGGATGAAAATGTTCTAAAACTGGTTGTAGTAATGATTGCATAACACTGGAAATACTAAAAACCATTGAATAGTACATTTAAGTGGGTAAATTGTATAGCACATAGATTATATATATTTTTAAAAGGAAAAAATAAATCTAATCAAAGAGTACACATAGACCATAAAATTTTAATGTTTGGATTATTTGGTCTGCTGGATTTAACAGACGTGAAATGACATTAAGTTTAGAAAACACCCATCATTTCTGGAATTTTTCTCAATGGGACACTATTTGAACTCTGTATGTGTGTGAGAGCGCGAGAGAGACGAAGTGACAGTACATACTGCACTGCAAAAAGAACTTAGCTGAAAAACTAGACGCTTATGACACAGGCAAGTGGGAGGGATCAGGGAGTGTGCTGGCAGCAACAATATTAGTCATGAGATAAATAAAAAGTTCCAAGCTTTACCTGTTGAGATTTAAGGCACCTGAAGTCTTTATATTTATTATGTTAAAGGTGCCTTTCAGAAGCCCCATGACTTACAGGGAATTTTTAGTAAGTTAACAATTCACTCTAATGCTAGCTACAATAATATGCAATTTCCCAAGAAAACACACACAAAATCCAGGAAAAAATTGCACCCTAAAATGAATTTAATTGGGTTGGACTGAAATTTATGCAATTTGAAAACTGCATGAAAGCAAAACATATCCAAATTTTACAACAACGTCATCGTACCACTACTGTACTTCTGATATTAGTTAAAAGATTAAGATTTTAAAAAGAAACGCCCTTTTATATATTTTTTAAATTTTAAATGCTGAGACAATTGCTTTTTCCAATTGCTTTTTCTTCAACAATATGCTTCTCTATTGCAACCTAATTACATCACATTCATTCTGTAACTATTAAGTGTTTTACTTCATAGTACCCTGATAATTACTTACAAAAATTTAAATTACTACTAGTCATGATTTTGTTTCCCAAAGTTGCTGGGACACACTACCGACCGGTAAAATTGCCTTTTTCTAATCAGGGTATCCAGCACACAAAACCACTGCAGACAATGACTGATATCTCGTACAAGATAACACAGGATGCCCACAAAGCCAGAGTTCTTTGTGGTTCCACCCAGTCAAGTCATCGCCAAAATACAATGCGGAGTCACGCGGGGTGGTCGAGCTCCCAGCGCTCAGGAAATGACTGACAAGATACCGACTGTCCTCGGTAGGGGGAGTCAATGACAAGAGAACACTTTCGCACACATGCTCCCTTCCGGCCTTCCCAGAAGCCCACCCGAATTTCCTTCCCTGAGAGACCCCCACACCCGGAACCGGAAAAGCGACCATCTTCCCTAACCTCCCCCCCAGCCGGAAATGGAGCCCAGCCAGCCGGCGCACTCACCTTGGAAAAATAGGACACCCAGAAGTGGGAAGAGAGTGCAGCCACAGCTTCCAGTCGCCCCGTTCTGCTGCATCCCGACAGCCCTTCAGGTACTTGCACACCTTGTTTACGGCTCCCGGTAACTACACAGGTAGCACAGGAAGTGACGTCGGAGCTGGAGGCGAGAAAACTTTAAATGGCGACCTGAGGTTGCCATAGGAACGTGGCTTCTTTCCAGAACTATACCTGGTTTCCCTGGCCAGGGATTCTTTGACTCTCCAGTAGGACCTGGTTGCTCTCTTTTGCTTGAAATTAAAGTAGCGTACAAACTTTGGGAAACTTCCAACTTTATTTTTGTGGAATTCTACAGGACTAAGCTTGGTTTTCTGACTATTCCAGACGATGTTTATACCTCTGGATTATTTTCCTTGAGCTCTCACGATGGACTCCCATAAATTTAGAGTTCATAGAGACGGAGGATAGCATACAGTGTTGGCCAATAGATAAGCATGTATTAGGCCCTTGTGGCCAATAGGTTCCTTCCCTCTTTTTGGTTACTGTCCTTTTTAATGTTGCTGTTACAGCATCCAGAATTAGGTGTTTATTAAGTTACTGTGGACAGTGTCAGTGATGATCAACTTATTACAGTATACTTAGAGGTGAAGGGGAACTTGGGTTTATCTTTTGGTTGGAAAAGTAAAGTTATCAGAATTCTTGAAGTGAAATGAGATGTCACACTGAAAAAGATGGTTGTTGTTGTTGTTGTTAGGTGCCATCGAGTCGGTATCCGACTCATAGCGACCCTCTGTACAACAGGAGAAACACTATTGTCAGTGCTTCTCTGCTGTTCATAGGGTTTTCAATGGCAGATTGATTTTTGGGAGGGGGTTGCCAGGTCCTTCTCCCAAGCCTACAGCTTCTGGTGTTCCCAGGCGGTCTCCCATCCAGGTACTA
>VMDO01041874.1:0-10896 GCA_007922755.1 Pedetes capensis
TTACCTTTTCATTTCCTTAATGGTGTTTTTGAAGAGCAGGAGTTGATGAAGAGTTAGGAAGATATTCTCCTATGTTTTCTTATAGAAGTTATATAGTTTTGCTTTTACATTTAAGTCTATGATCCATTTTGAATATATTATTTTGTGTGCTTTGAGAAGGAGGACTCAAAAATCATTCTTTTTTCTTTTTCATTTTTATTTTTTATTGGAAATTTTTAATATACAATTTAATGGGTTTTGTTATGACATGGGTTTCATTGTGACATTTTCATAAATGCATTTCAATGTACATTGCTCACATAACTTTGCCCTTACCACCTCATGACCCTCCTCCTCTATCCCTACCGCCCCCAATGATCTCCTTTCTACTTGCATGTCTTTTTGTGAGAATATTTTTCTATATATGTGCATCCCGATTTTGATTTAAGTCCAAACTTTTTTCTTTTTTCTTTTTTTTTTACTTAGCTTTTTTTAAATGTAATTTTATTTATTGATTGATTATTTTGGAATTTTTATTGGAAATTTTTAATGCACAACTTCTGTTTCATTCTGACATGTATTTCATTGTGACATTACCATATATGCATTGCATTGTACATGGCTCACATAACTTCTCCCTTACCCTCTTGTGCCCCTCCTCCCCATCTCCCACCACCCCACCAATGGCCTCCTTTCTACTTGTATGTCTTTTTGTGGGAATATTTATCTATACACATGCATCTCAATCTTGATTTAAGTCCATACTTTTTTTCTGTAGTGATCTAGCTTTTTACATTCTCAGCAATGTTACATGAGTAATCTACTCCGTTTGCATTATTGTAATCCTTTGGTATTATTGGCATTATTATTATTATTTCCTGAACTATTAAAGTTGGGCTGTTTACTTTGAGGTCGACCTCTCTCTCATTCCTCGCTCCTTATTGGCCCTCCTCCCCCTCCTGTCTTCTCCCATCATTACTTCCTTTTGTTAGATCCTTCCCTCCTTCTCTCTACTCCTTAAATTGTCCCTTCTACACTAAGTTCACATGACCTTTTTCTTATGTTCCAATTATGTATAGGATTTTTTTTTTCTTCTTTTAGGTTTGATTTAGCTCCCACATATGAGGAAGAGCATGTGGTATTTCTCTTTTTGGACTTGTGGAGATGATGATCTCCAATTCCATCCATTTTCCTGCAAATGACATTCTTTCTTTCTTTCTTTTTTATTGGTGAATAGTATTCCATTGTGTATATGTACCATAATATTTTTATCTATTCTTTTGTTGATGAGCACTTTGGTTGATTCCATATCCTTGCTATTGTGAAAAGTGCAGCATTGAATATAGAGATGCAGGTGTGTCTGTGGTATAATGACTCATCTCCCTTTGGGTATATTCCCCATAGTAGTATAACTGGGTCATATGGCAGATCTATTTTTAGTTTTCTGATTTACCTCCATATTGATTTCCAAAGTGGTTGAACCAATTTACAACCTCACCAGCAGTGTAAGAGTGTTCCCTTTTCTCCACCACCTCGCCAGCATTGTTGTTATTTGTTTTATTGATCTTGGCCATTCTTACTAGAGTAAGGTGGAACATCAGAGTAGTTTTGATTTGCATTTCCCTAATGGCTAGGGATATTGAGCATGTTTTCATGTGTTTCATGGCCTTACCAGCTTCTTCATTTGAGAACTGTCTATTCAGTTCCTTTGTCTACTTGTGTATTGGGTTATTTGTTTTCTTGGGAATTGCTTTCTTCAGTTCTTTATAAATTCTGGAAATTAGTCCTCTGTCAGATGTGTAGGATGTGAAGATTTTTTCCCATTCAATTGGGACTTCCTTGACTCTGTTGATTGTTTCCTTTGATGTACAGAAGCTTTTTAATTTCATGTAATCCCATTTATCTAAGAATCATTCTTTTCCCATACAGCTATCCAATTATTCCAATATCACTTACTGAAAAAATTGTTTTCTTCATTAAATTGCCTGGTACATTTTCAAAAGTCAGTTAAACATGCATACACAGAGATGTATGGATTTCTGTTCTATTGATCTGTATGTGCATTCTTATGTTAATGCCATGCAGTGTGGATTGCTTGAAGTTTATAATAAATCAGATAGAGTAATTAGTCCAACTTGTTTTCTTATTAAAAATTCTTCTGGTGATTCTAGGGTCCTTGCATTTTAGATTTAGCCTATCAATTTCTACTAAAGAAGTAGAATTATGATTTGATCAGTTTGAAAATTGACATCCTATAAATATTAATAATGAAAATGGTATAACTCTACATTTATGTAGATCTTTCAAAACTAATTCACTAATGCCATATAGTTTTCAATTTAACTGTCCCAAACATTTTTTTCAGTGAATTTAAGGTAGCGTATTTGAAGAGTATTCAATTTTAAATACATATCTTGCATATTATAATTTATTAAATGCACATACTCTATCAATTTTGTTTATTTTTCTGTTTTGTAGATTTCTGATGATATTCAGGTTCACAATTACATTGTCCATTAATAATTATAGCTTTATTTATGACTTTCCAAACTTTATGTCTTCTGTTCCTTTTGAGATTTTGTTGTTGTTGTTGTTGTTTTGTTTTTTGAGGATTTTTTCTTTACCTCATCTCATTGTCTAGGATTTCAGTACAATATAGAATAGAAATGGCTAGAGAAGAAATCCTTATATAGTTCTCAATCTTTTTTATTAGTGTTTTAATTTTACATACTTATAGAATACAACATGATAATTCATTTCATATACTCAGTGTGCATTTATCAAATCAGGATCATTGACACTTCTATCTGCTTAAACATTTACAAAAAATTTTGATTAATATGTAATGATAATTGCACATATTTATGAGATGTAGTGTGTTTTAGTTACATGCAGTATAGTGAGTTTCATTATGCAATGTTCATAGACTTGCAGTCTGTGTTTTGCACATACTCTCTCCCTCTCTACCCCTGTGTTACTCCTCCTCACTCTCCCACTTTCCTATTGCCTGCCTCTCCACTAGCCCCTTCCACCTCCTGATGGGTCCCCTTGTCTTTTCCAGTCTTAGATATATACAATTGTATATATGTATGTGTATATATATGTATGTACATATATATGTATATGTATATGTATATGTATATGTATACATGTGTGTATACATATATATACATATATATACACACATACACGTACATACACACACATGTTGTTAGGTACTGTTGAGTCAGGTCTGACCTATATGTACAACAGGTGAACTACATACCACAGAAGAAACACTATCTGACACCATGCCATGCTTGGCACTTTTCTCAGTCTTTCTCTGCTATTCATAGGGTTTTCAATGGCTGTTTTGTAAGTGGGCTGCTAAGTCCTTCTCTCAAGCCTACAGCACCTGGTATTCACAGACAGTCTCCCATCCAACTACTAACCAGGATCAACCATGCTTAGCTTCCAAGATCTGACAAGGTCAGATGCCAGGGTGGTATGGCTGTAGGCATTTATACACATATTTTATATATATGTTGTTGTTGTTAGGTGCCGTCAAGTCAGTATCTGACTCAGAGCAACCCTGCATACAACAGGCGAAACAGTATTGTCAGTGCTTCTCTACTGTTCATAGGGTTTTCAATGGTGGATTGATTTGGGGGAGCGGGTTGCCAGGTCCATCTCCAAAGCATGCGGTGTCCCCAGGCGGTCTCCCATCCAAGTACTAACCAGGCCCAACCCTGCTTAGTTTCTGAGATCTGACGGGATCGAACGCCACAGAACTACGCCTGCAGGCTTTTACACACACACACACACACACACACACATATATATTTCTCTTTCATTAAGTAGATCTAGCTCCTGCATGTGAGTAATAACATGCAGTTTCTTTTTTGAGTCTTGATTGTTTCACATAAAATGATCATCTCCAGTTCCATCCATTTTGCAGCAGATGACAATTTCATTGCTCTTTACTGCTGAATAATATTCCATTGTGTATATTTACCACATTTTTAATCCAATCATCTGTTATTGGATGTCTTGGCTGATTCCATATCCTTGCCATTGTGCAATAAACATGGAAGTGCAAGAATCCCTACAGTATGATAACTTATCTTCCTTTGAGTATATACCTAGAAGTGGTACACTTAAATCATATGTAATTCTATTTTTAGTTTTCTGAAGAATCTCCATACTTATTTCCATAGTGGCTGTACAGACTCACCAGCAATGTAGAAGGATTCCTTTTCCTCTGCATCCTGACAGGCAATTGTTGTTTGTTTTGCTGATGTTAGCAATTTTCACTGGGGTGAGATGGAATCTGAGTGTAGTTTGGATTTGCATTTCTCTGATGGCTAAAGATGTTGAACATTTTTTCATATGTTAACTGGCCATTTGTATTCTTTTTGCAAACTTTCTATTCTAGTTCCATTGCCCGTTTACTTATTGTATTATTTGTTACTTCGGTGTTTAATTTCTTGAGTTATTTATATATCATAGATATTAATTCTCTGTCAGATGTGTAGGAAGCAAATATTTTCTTCCATTCTGTGAGCTTTCCCTTTACTCTATTGTTTCCTTTGCTATGCAAAATCTTCTTAACTTTATGTAACCCATGTTGTCAATTCTTGGTGTTATTTCCTGGGCTACTGGAGTCTTGTTAAGACAGTACTTGCCTATGCCTATATATTGCAGTATGTTCCCTACATTTGCTTCAAGTAATTTCAAACTTTCAAGTTTTGTATTGAGATCTCTGATCCATTTTGAATTGATTTTTGTACAGGGCAAAAGATATGGGTCTACTTTCATTCTTCTACATATAGATATCCAGTTTCCCCAGCACCATTTGTTGAAGAGACTCTTTTCTCCAGTGTATATTTTGGGCACTTTTTAAAAAGATCAGGTGGATATAGCTACATGTGTTCATTGTTGGGTCCTCTCTTCTGTTCCATTGATCTTTACGCCCATTTTTGTGCTAGTACTAGGCTATTTTTGTTACTGTCACCCTGTAATATAGTTTGATGTCAGGTATTGTGTTGCTTCCTGCATTGTTTTTGCTGCTTAGGATTGTTTGAGCTATATGGGGTCTTATGTGCTTCCATATGAATTTTAGGATTCTTTTCTCTATTTCTCTGAAGTATATCATTGGAATTTTGATGGGGATTGCATTGTCTCTGTAAATTATTTTTGGTACTATAGGCCTTTTCACAATATTAATTCTTCCAGCCGGGCATGGTGCCACACACCTGTAATCCCAGCGTCTCGGGAGGTGGAGGCAGGAGGATCGCAAGTTCGAGACCAGAGGCAGTCTGTGTAATTTAGAGAGACCCTGTCTCAAAAAAGTAAAAAATGGGTTGGGGGTGCAGCTCAGGGGTCCAGCACTTGCAAAGCATGTAAGTGCGAGGACATGGGTCCAAACTCCAGTAGCAAAAAAAAAAAAAAAAAATTCTTCCAATCCATGAGCAAGAGAGGTCTACGTCTCTCCATCTACTAGTGTCTTCTTCAATTTCTTTCCTTAGTGTTTTGAAGTTTACATTTTAGAGACCTTTAGGATCTCTTCCTGCATTAATTTCTAAATAATTATTTGAGGGGGCTATTGTGAATGGGTGGTCTGGGATTTAGCTCCATTGGTAGAGTGCTGCACTGTGCTCTCTGAGGCCCTTGGTTTGATCCCAAGCACCACAAAAATGGCAGAAGGACCTGGCAGCCCACTCCCAAAACAATCCTCTGTTGAAAACCCTATGAATAGCAAAGAAGCACTGACATAGTGGCATGGTAGGGATGGTATGGTGTCAGGGAGTGTTTTGTTCTGTTGTATATAAGATTGTTATGAGTTGAACCTGACTCAATGGCACCTAACAACAACACCAACATTGTGAATCAATTATTGTTTTGATTTCTCTCTCATCCAGTTCTTATTGATTCATAGGAATTCTAATGTATTTTTATTAATTTTGTATCCTGCTATTTTGCTGAATAAGCTAATATAACTATAAGAGTTTTCTAGTGGAGTCTTAGCATCTTTTAAGTATAGGATTGTGTCATCTGCAAGTGGAAATAATTTGACCTCTTTGTTTCTTATTTGTATCCCTTTTATTTCTTTCTCTTGCCTTGTTACTCTGGCTAGGACTTCAATCACTGTAATTACTACAATTTTGGAGAGTGGACACCATTGTCTTCTTCCTGATTTTAGTGGGAATTCCTTTAATTTTTCCCTATTTATTTAATGTTGGCTATAGATTTGTGTTATATAGCCTTTATGATGTTAGAATATATTCCTTCTATTCTAAGTTTCTTCAGGACTTTTATCATGAAGCACTGTTAAATTTTGTGAAAAGGTTTTTCTCCATCTATTGATGATCATGTGATTTCTGTCATTGAGTCTGTTGATGTGCTGTATTACATTTATTGATTTGAGTATGTTGAACAAGCCTTGCATCTGTGAAATGGAGTTTACTTGGTTGTAGTATATGATCTTTTTATGTGATATTTTATTCAGTTTGCAGTTATTTTATTGAGGATTTTTATGTCAGTATTCATTCGGGAAATTGGTCTATGGTTTTCTTTTTATGTAGTGTCCTTATCTGGCTTTGGTATCAGGGTGATACTGGCTTTGTAGAATGAATTTGGATATATATCTTCCCTTTTATTTTATGGAATAGTTTGAGGAGGGTAGGTATTAATTCTTCTTTAAGGGTTTGATAGAATTTGGCTATGAACCTGTCAAGACTGGGCTTTGCTTTGTTGGAAGGTTCTTTATTACTACCTCAATTTCATTATTTATTATAAGTCTGTTTAAATCATTTATATCCTCTGGATTTAATTTCGGTAGGTCATAAGTTTTAAGGAATTTATCCAGTTCCTCTGTATTTTTGTTTTGAGGAGACTACGAGTTCTTAAAGTAGTCTTGATAGTCCTCTGTATTACATTGGTATCTGTTCTTATGACCCCTTTTTCATCTCTAATTTAATTAATTTAGGAGTCTCTCTCTCTCCCCTCCCTCCTCCTCCCTCCCCCTTCTTCACTCTCTTACATTAATTTAGCTAAGAATTTGTCAATCTTGTTTATCTTTTCAAAGAACCAACTCTTGGTTTCATTGATTCTTTGTATTATTTTCTTAGATTCTATTTCATTGGTTTCTTCCTTGATCTTAATTATTTCCTTTTGTATGCTTGTTTTGAGGTTGGCATGTTGTTGCTTTTCTAATGCCTTAAGGTGTATCATTAAGTTATTTATTTAGGCCTTCCCAAATTTTTTGTTATAGGCACTCTGTTCTCAATATTAAGGAAAAATTATTCAATAATTCACTAATAAGTATAATGTTCAATATAGGTTTGGTGGTGGTGGTTGTTGTTAGGTGCCATGGAGTCATTGTCCTACTTATAGTGACCCTATGCACAACAGATGAAACAGTATCGTTAGTGCTTCTCTGCTATTCATAGGGTTTTCAATGGCTGATTCTTTTTTCAGAATGGGTTGTCAGGTCCTTCTCCCAAGCCTGCAGCACCTGGTGTTCCAAGGCTGTCTCTCATCCAACTACTAACCAGGCCTAAACCTTCTTAGCTTCCGAGATCCAACAGGATTGGATGCCACAGTGGTACAGCTGCAGGCATGGGTTTGTTAGATGGTCCATTTGTCATTACTGTAACAAAATATGTGAAGCAGACTAATTTTATCAAGAAAAGAGATTCACTTAGCTCACAGTTTAGGAGAGTAAAAGTCCAAATAGCATAGTGCTGGCTTTGGCAAGGGCCCTATAGCAGATGACAGTGCATGTAAGAGGAAGAGATCACATTGCAAAACAAAGCCAAAGAGGCTGGGATCTCATAGTCCCTTCTAAGGGCACACTCCCAATGGATCTGAGCACCTCCCACTAGGTCTCACCTCTGAAAGGTTCTATACCACCTCCCAACAGCACTATTGTGGGCACCAAGCTTCTAACACATGAACCTTGGGGAACAAACAACATCCAAACCATAGCATGCTCTTTATCAGCTTGAAATGTTACCTTTCATTCTTAGTTTGCTGAAAGTTTTTAGCAATTTTTCTGCATTTATTGATAAATGGTTTTTCTCTCCTTTTTTTTTTTTTTCTTGTGATACGATCACTTGCCTAGATTTGTTTTTGAATGTTAAGCCAACATTGGATTTGGGGGGTAAAAATGTCACTTGACCTAATGTACTACATTTTATATACTCCTGGATTTGGTTTGCAAATATTTTGTTGAGGATTCTTTTGTTGCATGTTCACAAGAAATACTATTTTGTAATATTCTTTTATCACAATTGCTGCAATTTTTATATCACACAGTAATATAATGTGTTGATAATTGTCCTCTCCTCTTCTATTTTGATAAGATTTGTGTAAGATAGGTAATATTTCTTCTATACATGTGATAGAATTTACCAGTGAAACAACTGGCCAGTTTTCTTTGAAGAAATCTTTGATTATGAATTCACTTTCTCTAGTAGGATTGAGTCTATTCATATTTTCTGTTTCTTCTTGAGTCAGTTTTAACAAGTTATATGTTTTAAGAAGTACATGCATTTTTATCTATTGTTGTTAGGTGCCATCGAATCTGTTATTGAATATATTAGCATAAAGTTGTTCATGAGAGATCCTTTATATTTTTTTTACTTTCTGTAGGCTTTGTAGTGATAAATCATTTCTCATTCCTAATATTTATAAGTGTAGTTTTCTCTTTTTCATAGGTTATCTTGCTATGTGGGTTTATCAATTTTATTAATCTTTTTAAGAGACTAACCTTTGTGTTTCTTTTGTAGTTTTATTATTTGTCTATATGAATTTCTACTATTTCCTTTTTCCTCCTTTTTGTCTAATTTTCTCTTTTGTAGCTTCATAAGATAGAATATTATATACTGATTTAAAGCTTTTCTAATATAGGCTTTGAAGTTATTTTTCCTCTAATCAAATACTTCAGAGCTTTTCATTAGAGACCTTTTTTTTATTTCTAATTTAATTCCATTGCAGTCAGATTATATATTTTATTAGTTGTCATTCTTTTGAAATACATTAAAATTAATTTATAACCTACTTTATGATCTATTTTGGTCAATATTCCATGTTCACTTTTAAGAATGTATATTCTAGTGCCAGCGCAGTGGCACACGCCTGTAATCCCAGCAGCTCAGGAGGCGGAGGTGGGGGGATTGCAAGTTCAAGACCAGAGGCAGTCGGTGTAACTTGGCGAGACCCTGTCTCAAAAAGTTAAAAAAAATGGTCTGGGGGCGCAGCTCAGTGGTCCAGCACTTGCAAAGCATGCAGGCATGAGGCCCTGGGTTCAACCGCCAGTCCTGCAACAACAACAACAAAAAGACTGTATATTCTACTGTTAAATGTAGTGTTCTGTATATGTCAATTTGACCAAATTGATAATCATGTTCTGTTGTTCTGTAGCCTATCAACCCTTTTGTCTCTTTTGTTCATATCAGGTGGTGACAAACAAATGTTAAAATCTCCATATATTACATGAATTTCTCTACTTTTTAGTACTAGCAGTTTTTGATATATGTATTTGTTGCTCTGTTTTAGTTGCACATACATTTATAATCTTTGTTTTCTGATAATTTATCCCTTTTATCATGATGAAATATTTCTCATTATCTTATAATAGTTTTTCTGAATGTTTAATTGATGTTATATAATCATAGCAGCCTTCCATATGTGTTGCTTACATGGCATACCTCTTTTCATCCTTCCATGTCAACCTACTGATTTTATATTTAAAATGTGATTCTTATAAGCCCCACATGGTTGCATTATGCACTTTTCTTTAGTCTGACAATCTATTTAATTTAATTTGAACCATTTAAATCATTTAAATTTAAACTCTGTATTGATGTTGTTCATTTTAGGCCTTCCACTTTGCTTTTTTGTTCTGCCTTTCTGTTAGTACATCCTTCCACAGGTTGGTTCTGCTGTTTCCCTTTCTCTGCTTTTTTGTTAAAGGGGAAGAGGAAGGTGATACTTTTTTCAACATTCTACTATAATTCCTCTATTAACTCTTCAGCTATACCTCTGCATTTTTTAGTGCAGTACTAATATTATGCCATGTAAGATCTTTCCTATCATATCTCTCCCCCACACTTTGTCATATTATCATATACATGACATCTCAGTACATCATAAGCTACATAACAGTGTTATCATTTTTGCTCTATACACTGGACTTTTTGAAGAAATTAAGAGACAAAAAATAGCATTTTGTATTTCTCCATACATGTATTATTTCTGATGCTCTTCATTTCTCTCCATGGATCTGACTTCCATCTCATGTTATTTTCCTTTAACTTGAAAAACATACTGGTATTTCTTGTGGTACAGGTGTGCTGGCAACTAAGTTTCCCTGATTTTATCTGAAAATGTTATTTCTCTTTCATTTTTGACGGAAGTTTTCATAAGGTAGAATTCTGAGATGACAAGTTTGTTTGTTTCCCTTCAGCATTCTAAGGATATTGCTTTACTGTCTTCTGGCCATTAACCTGATGGTAACTATTCTTAATATTGCCATTCTTCTGTATGTCATTAGCATATTTCCCAAACATGATGTCTTTCTCTAGGGATTGATCTCTCCTGACTACATGTCCAAAATAGGTAAGACACAGTCTGGCCATTCTTGCTTCCAAGGAGCGCTCTGGTTGCACTTCTTCTAGGACAGATCTCTTGGTTCTTTTGGCAGTCCATGGTATATTCAATAGACGTCTCCAGCGCCATAATTCAAAAGCATCAATTCTTCTCCTATCTCCCTTGTTCAATGTCCAGCTTTCACAACCATATGATGCCACTGAAAATACCATGAGTCAGCATGAGTCAGGCGCACCTTCATCTTCAATGTGACATCTTTGCTTTTCAATACTCTGAAGAGATCTTTTGCCACAGCTTTTCCTAGAGCAATGCGTCTTTTGATTT
>VMDO01041875.1:0-10905 GCA_007922755.1 Pedetes capensis
CTTTATTTCTCTTAGCATGTTTATAACCATGACTCTGAACTCCGACTCAGAGATCTCTAGTAATTGCGAGTCGTTTGTGTTTGTATGATCTATGAAGCCTTCAGCTCCATCCTGCCCCCTTGTGGTTTTTGTGATTTTATTTGATTTTCCCATTGGGGGGTCCGGAAAACAGAATCTACCAGTCTGACTCCAGGGGCGGTAAGGGTTAGGGAGGTGATAGATTCCGTTTCTCTTCTAGGAACTGCAGTCTGTGCCCGGCAGGCGTGGTGAGAGTGTGCTGCCAAGGTTGCCCTCCGTGTTGGGTCTGGGCCCGTTGGTGCGTGTGTGTGAAATCCCCTCCAAGTCTCTGGGATTCTATCCGCTCCCTGTGTGATGGCGAAATGGCGGCGGTCCCACTGCTGGCCACTGTGTAGCTCTTCTGAAGCCTAATCCTTGATTTCAGTGTATGCCTAGTTTCATTCTCTATCTCTCAAACTAAATTATCTCTGTTTCTATTTATTCAATTTGATTTTTAAACCCCTAATCGAGGCTTCTTATTGCTCCGGAACAGAAGGTGTGTGTTATCTGTCAGCCATCTTGACTCCGCCCCCCACTATACTTTTTCTTATACCATCTTTTTCATTCCAGTCTCCATCCAAGTTAAAATACTTTTTTACTATAAATATTCCTCATGTTTAATAATGAAAAAGCTTTTTTGTTCTTGTATATTACTAGCAGCCAGAAACCATAGTAGGCATCGTATAGACATCTTCTAATGCACCCTTATAATGACCTTATCAACTAGCTATTATTATATTAATTTTAATGATGAGAAAAGTAAAGTGTTAAGAGATTAAGTAAATATCCAGTTGTCACATTATTAGTAACTGGCAAAGCCAAAATCTGATTCAACTGTCCCTTCCCTGAGAGTTTAGTTATTATTCTAGGCAACATTCTTATTTTCCCCATGTTTGTAATTTCCCCCAGACTGTTCCTGTAACCTGGATTACACATTCCCCAATATCTTACTAGAGTAGATCTACCTCCAAGGGCAAGTACTCCACATGAATGCTTAGATCCTCTTTATAACCCATGCTTTGTACACACAAAGCTATAAATGTTGTATAATTGTATAATTTCCCACACTAATCTCCAAGAATCTTTTTTACAGGATATTTTGCTTGCATGCATCCTCCTAAGGGTGCACTGACTTACAGAGATGTTAATCCTTAGGACTGAAGGATAGCCAAAAGGCAGCTGTTTGTGAGCAGAGGAGATAGATAGAGCTTGAATATGTACACAGGGGTGTACACACACATTTCCAAGAAGCCCGTGTTCTGGGATGTTGGTGAAAGGAGAAGAAGAATCTATTATATGTTCTCCAAGATGCCTCTCTTTAAATTCTTTCTCTTGTTGTTGTTGTTAGGTGCGTTCGAGTCAGTATCTGACTCATAGTGACCCTCATATGGTTTTCAATGGCTGACTGTTTTCGGGATTGCCTTGGGAGTGGATTGCCAGGTCCTTATCCAAATTCTTTCTCTAGGCCTAGAAAAATCCTAAAGGTGGGCCTTCAGGACTCATCACAGTTTGGCTAACCAACCAGAGGAGATAAAATTAGTCTGATTTAATGGTAGGATATTTCTCACTTTGCCTTCCTCTCAGGGTACCTAATGTGTTTTGGTGGTTCTAACCTGTTGCTGGCCGATACATAGAGCTTCCAACAGGGCTGATTTATCTATGTGTTTCCCAGGTCTTGAGTTTTGCTCCCATTTTCCTTCCCCTCTCCAAGTTCAACATTCTGTTGAAAAGAAAAGGGTTTGAATTCTGTATTTGCGTCCCAGTTAGTAGTCAGTTGTATCTTGAATAAATTACCTCAGCTCTCTATGTGATAGCTTACTACTTGAAAAGTGTTTTCAGGTATATGACCAGGTATATCATCTGTCACATGGGAATAGTACTAATATCTTCCTCCAAAGGTTCTTACTAAACAAAAACTGAAAATAACAAGATTGAAATTATACACCTGTAATCCCAGTGATTTGGGAGATTGAGGCAGGAGGATTGCGAGTTCAAGACAGAAGCAGCCTGTACAACTTAGCAAGGTGCTGTATCAAAGCAGAAAAAAGAAAAAGGGACTAGGAGTGCAGCTCAGTGGTAGAGGACTTACCTAGTATGCACGAGACCTTAGGTTCACTGCCAATTTTTTTAAAAGCATAGAAAGTAATATTTGTTGAGCAAAATATTGTTCACAACATCTTATGGTCATTATGGTCTTATGTTAAGTTTACTCCTGCGAAAAACAACATGATTGATATTATTGGTGTTCCAGTATTTTACAAGCCTGCAGCTGTAGCCCTGTGGAATCCGATCCCATCAGATCTTGGAAGCTAAGCAGGGTCGGGCCTGGTTAGTACCTGGGTGGGAGACCGCCTGGGAACACCAGAAGCTGTAGGCTTGGGAGAAGGACCTGGCAACACCCTCCCAAAAGTCAGTCTGCCATTGAAAACCCTATGAACAGCAGAGAAGCACTGACAATAGTGTTTCCCCTGTTGTACAGAGGGTGGCTATGAGTTGGATACCTACTTGACGGCACCTAACAACAACAAAGTTTTTTACAAATGAAAAAGCAGGTATTGAGGCTTAGTGAATTTCATCCAGATATTAGGTAAATGGTAGGTCTCAAAATGGAATTTAGTATCATCCTACAGCTCAATTGCATGACAATAGATATGGAAATGTCAGTAATTATAATTGTTATAAATGAATTGTTATAATTGCTAATGAACACTTGGAGCTTAATTCATTGATCCTCCTAAATATATCAGAAATTTCAAAGAGTACCAATGAAACAATTTATTCTGAAGAAAGGATCCTCTAGTGACTACTACAATGCGTATTACAGCAAACTACAACCAAGAATTTTTTAATGTATGAGGTTTGTAGTGCTGTGGATGAGAAATTCTGTTATAGACAGCCTCTGGCTCCTAGAATTTTCAGCTGGGAACAACTTATTCAGGTTTCCTGTCCTATACTGTTGACTCAAAGTTCACCATTCTGTAGAAATTCATGAAAATTCATATTGCATTTGACTTGTAAATTTATGAGTGTTTCAACAAGTAATATAGACTTGGATAGATTTATAGGCCTAATTTATAGGAGTGACTTATTTTTCATTTCTAATGATCACTGACACATTTGTTTCAGTACAAAGTTGAAAAGACTCACCAGGAATCCCAGACTTTTTAAAAATTTGGATTCAAAATTGTAGAACAGCATGAAGCTAAGAAAATTGAAGGCCCAATGGTCTTGCTCTCATGACACATTACCTCAATCAAAGCTTCAACCACATATGAGTTATGAGAATGCACAAGATAAAATATTTAGGTTTCAAATAAAATCCATTTGTGGCTTGAGTTTCTTCCATAAGACCATTTAAAAATATTTCACACGTAGAACATTCTTAGCAATTTAGGGTCTCAGTGCATTTTATAAAAGTATGCACTGACATCCTCAAAATGTTCCTTACAAAGTAAGTGCATAGTAATTACTTTTAATGTAGGGAAATTGGAAGAAAGGTGATCATTAAAAAGCAAACTCAGCTTCTACTAGCAAGGGCAATAGATTTTACTTTTGTGTTGCTCAGTCAAACTTCTAATTATTCAATTATGCTTTCTTACTTAGCTAAAGTCATTTATCACAGTAACTGGCTGGTAAATTACAGAGAAATGGATGTTAAAGAAACAGACACCTAAAACTGGAAACAGAAGTAGTTTCACCAATGTTGTTGTTGTTAGATGGCATCCAGTTGAGTCCGACTCATAGTGACCCTCATAGGGATTTCAATGGCTGATTGTTTCGGGATTGCTTTGAAAGTGGATTGCCACATCCTTCTCTTGTTTTTGAGGTGCTGTGGATTGAGCCTGGGTGCTCAGAGAGTGGGGAGCAGCAATCTACCAACTGAGCTAAACCCCATAGATCTTGGAATTTTCAAAGGAGATAAACACTAAAGGCAATATTTTAAGAAGACTCACTGACCAGATGCAGGAATGAAAAAATTATTAAAATTCAGTGGTGACAAACCACAAATCACTGTCTTTCATTTTTTACTAACCTCATCCCCTAACACATCTTGATGCTAAGTAATGAATGAGATCATTAACAGTTGTTGTTAGGTGCCTTCGATTTGGTATCTGACTCATAGCGACCCTCATAGGGTTTTCAATGGCTGACTCTTTGGGGATTGTCTTGGGAGTGGATTGCCAGGTCCTTCTCCCATTTTTGTGGTGCTGGGAATTGAACTCGGGACCTCAGAGACTGCAGAGCAGTGCTCTACCAACTGAGCTAAGTCCCAGCCTTCATTAATGGTACTAGGCTTTAAAACCAAAGTTTAAAATATGTTATTACTTAAGTCTCCAGGCAGAAACATGTTATTACTTGAATCTTTAAGCAAGCAACCTTTCAAGAGAAAGGGAAGACAGTGATGACAGACTTTGCTCAAAATTCCTTCAGACTAGGGTGATAATGGTTGTAATCTGGGTGCTTTGATATTAAATTTGAAAAGTAATCGTTTTTTTGTTTTTTTGTTTGTTTTTGTTTTTGTTTTTAATGTGTGTGTGTGTGTGTGTGTGTGTGTGTGTGTGTGTGTAGTGCTAGAGGGCTGAACCCAGGGCCTCATGAAGACTTTGCAAGTGCTCTGAGTTGCATTCCAAAACTTTCTTTAAATTTTGTATCTGAAGATAGGGTCTTGCTAAATTATGCAGGCTGCCTCTAGCCTTGAAACTTTGGTCCTCTTGCCTCCACCTCCCAAGTTACTGGGGCTATGAGCATGTGCCATGATGCTTGACTAATGTAATCATTTCTTTTACAGAGTATCTTGCTCTAAAACCTGGCCAGACCAAGTTAAATTTAACTAGCATTTCAGAATCATTCCTGAGTGTACAAACAAAAGTATATGGATAATTGTACCTAAGGGAAGCAATCAGAACTCAAAAGCTAGAATTCCATTATTCTCTGCTTAGACCAGAACTTTATAGTCTAAGTGCTCAGTTTAAATGCTGATTACTTCTTCTTTAGAGAAATAAAAGTGCTAGGGAGATGAGTATGACTAATATATGTTCACGTTCTCTTTGAAGCAAAAGATAAGTCAAATTCTCTTTTCCTGTTAAGCCTTAATACTCAGCTTTGAATCAGCGGCAAAAAATAGCCTTTCAGGAAAATTCACATCATTTTTCAACTTCTTATAGTATGTTTTCTGAGAGGGGCGGTAGAAATTCTTCAGTCTAAACTAGTGAAAATAACATGAATTTTATCAGTAAAACAAACATAAATTTAAGTCCTGGTTTCTCTATTTTGCTAAGTGACATTGAGCCATTGAGCAAAATCCTCAGTTGTGTTTTATTATTTTAATTTTAAATAGAGATGTAATGTCCCTCCCTCGGATGTAATATGCAGAAAACACTTGACACTTAGTGAGTTTTCACAAACGAAACTTTTAAAAAGCAAGTTCCTTCAGGGATTAGCATTACTACTACCTTTTACAGATAAGAGTATTAATGTTTTAAGTGGCAGCAAATTCCTAGAGAGTATTATTTTGAACTTGACAGAAGCCTAGTGTTAGAAAATCACCCATTTGGAATGAAGAGGACAGCTGAAATTTTTCAGGAATTGCATTTTTAGATTACTCATTCTGCAATAGGATCTTCTTGGAGAAAGTGGACCACCATATTGGCTGGGCTCCAACCTCACAAATAAAAACCAATGGCAAAATCCTCTTCCAACTTTCACTTAACTATCAGAGAAAGAAAGTGATTAAGAGGGTGAGCTGTGGAGCTAGAATTTGTGAGTTCGAATCCCAGTTCTGTCACTTACTATGTGACCTAGTTCTAGATTACATTACTTCTCTGGCTCTCAGTTCATTCATTCATAAAATAGAGATAATAGTAGTGTTATGGAACTGGACTATACCTGCTCTAAAAGCAGTGATTTTAAATTTTCAGGTATTTTGTGAGGTGGATGTTAGATGTGACCATTATACAATGGTGATTTCCTGAAGATGGGAGAGGGGGAAATAAGGAAAAGTCGATAAATGGGTACTAAGTTACAGTTAGATAAGAGTAAGAAGTTCTGGTGTGCTACTGCACAGTAGTATGACTATTGTTGTTGTTAGGTGCCGTTGAGTCAGGTCCAACTCCTAGCAACCCTATGCAAAATAGAATGAAACTCTCCCCAACACTGTGCAACGCCAGTCACTATGTCAGTGATTCTCTTCTATTCTTAGGATTTTCTGTGGCGGGTAATTTCAAGATTGTTCTGGGAGTGAGCTGCCAAGTCCTTCTCCCATTTCTGTGGTGCTGAGGATTGAACCCAGGGTCTTAGAGAGTGCAGAGCAACACTTTACCAATTGAAGTAAATCCTAGCCCAGTGTGACAGTAGATAATGATAATATACAGTGTATTTCCAAAAACTAAGAGAAAAGATTTTGAATGTTTCTACCATAAAGAAATGATAAATATTTGAAGTGATAGATATGCTTAACCTGATTTAAACATTACACAATGTACACACTCATAAAATCTCACATAAAACTCCATTAATATGCACAACTCTTTTATATATCAGCTAAAATATCTTTAATAAAATTAAACTAAATAATGAATTATATAAAACTACAGTTATATAAATTATCTGAGGATAAAGTAGATAAGTAATTAAAATTAATCATTTCTGTCCTCATCTAATCATTCTAATGACTCCAGGACTGGATGTACAGTCTGATAAAATCAGGCCTCCTGATCCATTACAGTGAAAAAATTACATACCAGAAGAATTGCCAAACAAATTGTTTCACTAAATCATCTCATCAAATAAAGGAAAAGATGTGGTTTTTATAGAACATTGGAGAGGAATAAAGTGTAGGTGAAATTAAATGAAGCAGTGTTTTTATAGGCTCAAAGCAAATCCAGGTTCTTTGTAAAGGGACCAGCATCATGTATGGATTGTAAGGCAGTCTCCGAGTACTGTAGTAGTAGTTGAAAATAGTAAGTCAGCATGGATGTGAAACCACTCATGTGAATCTCTGCACCTGAGTTTGAAATAAAGGATGTTTTTCTCTGGGGCAAAAAATGACTTAGATTTTATAGACTTGAGTGGAATTTTTCATTCTTACTGACACATTTTTGAACAGCAAAATTTCTAAATATTTTAAGTAACAGTGTTCTTCACTGTATAAGAAATAAGAATTCACTCAAAGAAGGGCGATGATAGAACATTTTACAGGTCCAGATGACCATCATAAAAGTATAATTTCCTACTGATATTTTAGTTGGATTTATCTGTTAGTGCTTTTATTCCAACCTGATGAATAGCAGGGAGTCCAATATAATTTTAATTTTCTAGATTTCCTAAATAATTTCACTATATTTTACTCTTGTCTATGTTTTAAGGTTATTTATATTTATTTGATCTATATGAAGGAAATGTTATATACTGATATGCTAGTGTACGTGTTTTCCCAATTCTGCTTCCAATGGTATAATGGTGCTATCTTGGAATTGACTATGGTGGAGAACTGACAACATAGAAATCTGAAAAATGCTTCTGTCATATAGTTTCATGATAGTGGACCAGAATACTGAAGCTCAAGATCAGGGTGGATAACTTATCTCACAGCAAAATCTGATATGCGGACAGCAGACTGAGAATACTAACAGGTCTAGTAGGGCACTAGATTTTAAAAGCCTCCTCCATCCCGCAGGATTTTCTTGAATGGGCAAGATTGAAAAGCAGAGTCCTGTGTCCTGTATGGATGTTAATGCTCTATTTGCTTCCCTCAATCTCTAGAGGCCCTAGGTTAAACTGACCACCCTCCCACTTAGCAGACCTCAACATTAGAGGACCAACAGAGAAGCTGTCCAAATAATTGGCTTTTTAAAAAATTTTCCCCTTATGTTATCCTCGCTATCTTCTGTCTATACTTTTAGTATCATTTATACTATAGTTTATTTATAAAGAAAAACTTTTATATTTGTATTTTTCACTTGTTATGTTTGTATGATGTTGTATGCATATTTTTGATAATGTGTAATCATATTTCTATTACACCCTGCTCTTTTATCACCCACTTCCTAATATTCTTCTCCTCTTTTCCACTTCTTTTTCCTTTCTTCAATTCATTCTTTCTTTTCATTTTTCCCTCTCCCTGCCTCCTCCCCTGATTTCATCTATTATTTTACCTATATAATAACTTATAACTTCATAGCTTACTCTATACTATTCTTTCCGTCTTCTTTTCTATGATTTTTGGTTATGTAATAGTTGGCATTAAACAGTTCTTGCTGTATTTATAAATCTGATTTTCATTAGAGTTCTCTCAGGAGTAGGCTGTGCACTAAGAAGACCAGCAATTAAAAGAGGAAGAAACAATTATCTCAACAGATGAAACATTGCAACACAGAAGTACAAGAAATACAAAAAAGCAACGTGTCATGACTTCTTTGAAACATGAATCCTCAATAACTGAAGTAAAATATACTTAAATGATTGATACACCACAGAAAGAGTACAAAAGCCTATCTATAAAAATGAGTAATGACCTGAAAGAGATGCAAATAAACAGATGAATAATGTGAAGGTTGTTTTTATTGTTGTTCTTGTTAAGTGCCATGGAGTTGGGTCTGACTCATAGCGACCCTATATACAGCATAGCGAAACACTCCCTGATTCTGTGCCAGGCACAGAATCTTATTTATGATCTTATTTATGTTTAAGCCCGGGGCAGACATTGTGTCAATCCATCTAGATGAGGGTCTTCTTTTTTTTCACTGACCTGCCACTCTTCCAAACATGATGTCCTTCTCCAGGGATTGGCTCCTCCTGACAACATGGCCAAAGTATATAAGACAAAGTCTATCCATCCTTGCTTCCAAGGAGCATTCTGGTTGCACTTCTAAGATAGATCTATTGGTTCTTTTGCCAGTGCATGGTATATTCAATATTTGTCTCCAGCACCATAACTTAAGGGCATGGATTCTTCTCCTGTCTCCTTCAACGTCCAGCTTTCACAACCACAAGATGTGCTTGAAACTACCATGGCATGAGTCAGGTGCACCTTCATCTTCAGTGTGATACCTTTACTTTTCAATACTTTAAAGAGGTCTTTTGCTGCAGCTTTTCCCAGAGGAATGCATCTTTGGAATTCTTCCCTGCTGCTTCCGTGGTTGTTGATTATAGAACCAAGTAGAGCAAAATCTTGGACAACTTCAATCTTTTCTCCATTTATCATGAAGTTGCATACTGACTTATTTGTAAGGATTTTTATTTTGTTGATGTTGAGTCACAATCCATACTGAAGGCTATTTTCTTTGATCTTCACCAGTAAATGTTTCAAATCCTCTTCACTTTCAGCAAGCAGAATTGTGTCATCTGCATAATACAGGTTGTTAATGAGTCTTCTTCCAATCCTGGTACCGCATTCTTCTTCATAAAGTCCAGCTTCTTGGATTATTTGTCCAGCATAGAAATTGAAGAGATATGGTGAAATGATACAGCCCTGATGCACACTTTTCTCAACTTTAAAACTAGCAGTGTTTCCTTGTTCTGTTTGAAAAACTGCCTCCTGGTCCATGTATTCCCATTTTTCACAGTGTTATCCATAATTTATTATGATCCACACAGTCAAATGCCTTTGCAGAGTTGAGAAAACATTGATAGACATCTTTCTGGTATTCTCTACTTTTGGTTAATATCCATTTGATATCACCAATGATGTCCCTGGTTCCCTGCCCTCTTCTGAATCTGGCTTGATTTTCTGGCAGTTCCCTGTCTATATACTGTTGTAGTCACTTTTGAATGATCTTTGGTAAAATTTTGCTTATGTGTGATATTTATGATATCATTCAATAGCTTTCACATTCAGTTGATCCCCTTTCTTGAAAATAGGCACAAATATGAATCCCTTCCTGTCAGTTGGCTAGGTAACTGTTTTCCAAATCTCTAGGCATAAACACGTGATTACCTCCAGTGCTGCATCTGTTTGTTGAAACATCTCTATTGATATTCCATCAATTCCTGAGCCTTGTGTTTTACCAATTCCTTCAAGGCAGCTTCTACTTCATCCTTCAATACCATTGGTTTCTCATCTTATACAACTTCTTGAAATGGTTGGTCATTCACCAGTTCTTTCTTGTATAATGACTCTGTGTATTCCTTCCATCTCCTTTTGATGTTTCCTGCATCATTTAATATTTCCCCTGTAGAATCTTTCACTATTGCCATCTGATGCTTGAATTTTTTCTTCAATTCCTTAAGCTTGAGAAAAACAGAGCCTGTAGCTGGGTGCAGTGGCGCGTGCCTGTAATCCCAGCAGTTTGGGAGGTGAAGGCAAGAGGATCTCAAGTTTGAGGTGAGGGGCAGTCTGCGTAACATAGTGAGACACTGTCTTAAAAAAGTAAAAAAAAATGGGCTGGAGGTGCAGCTCAGTGGTCCAGCACTTGCAAAGCATGCAAGTGCAAGGCCCTGGGTTCAACCCCTAGTACTGCAAAAGAAAAAAGCAGAATGAATATCAGTGATAGAAACCAAGGTCAAGGAAGTACTACACTCAGAGAACAAGAACAAAAAAATAAATGAGCATGACCACACATTGCAAGAAATATGGGGCAAGATGAAGAGACTAACATAAGAATGCATGGGATAGAAGAAAAAACCTGAGACTAATGCTAAAGGCATAGGAAAAAAGATAAACCTTACCAGAAATTAATCAGAAGAGATGAAGATCACACATATTAATAAAGGGAAAAATCGATCACAAAGTCATAAGGATTGTAAATATATATTCACCAAACATTGGCACACCTAATTTCAGAAAACAAATACTATTGGCCATAAAGGGACACATAGGTCCAGGTATAATAATAATGGGCAATCAATACC